>JAUTBT010023003.1:0-20536 GCA_032361225.1 Lepetodrilus schrolli
TTCACAACCACATCCTAAATTTAGGAGCTCCTAACTTTATGACCCAGTTTATCACCTCCTAAGTTAGATGCCGATTAGATAGGATACGACTTGTGACGTCGTGGTGAAACACTTGGTACGAGGTGACAACGTTTAGTACTGGTTTAGGAGCTCCTAACTAGTTAGGAGTCCGTCATGAAACGGGGGCCAGACATCTAGACTTACTTAACTGTTCCAGCGGGATATTTTGAATAGGAGTATTTGGGTGAGAACAAGGTGTGACATAGACTACCATATGACTAAACAGTTATTTTATTTAGTATTAACACATTTCTTTTCTGATCGTTGATTTCAACGAGATTGATGTTGGCGTTTGATATAATTTATAAGTTCTTCCTACTGGTCTCGGAAAGTAGGGTTAACTCTTTTGCTAAATCGGTAAAGCGCTGGACTCGCAATCCATCAACTCGGATTCGAATTCCAGGATCGACAATGGATTTGTAATGCAAATGAAGCCACTGGGTACCGGGGTGATAATTGACGATGACTTTTATAGACTGTAGACTGGTTCTCTGTGCTTTGTGATCTATAGACTGGTCACCGTAATCTCAGCTAACAGAATGACTGTGTCGTTGCGCAACAAACGTTGAATAGATCTCATGACGGCATGACGTCACAAAGGTTTGACACGCAGCAGACATGGTCGTTATTTTGGACAAATACATTTATAAGTAACTGAGAAAATACATACGAAAAAGATTATAACAAAAAATGGCGTGCTTCGGAGGCAGCAAAAAAGGTATTTACAATATGAACGAGTCAGGTAACTACAATGCGAACGAGAACGATTAATTACAATATTAAAGCTTGAATATTTTATTATTTAATTTAAATTGACAAGTCAAGTGAAGTTGAAGCATCGAAGTGATCATATCGAGGCATCACGGGCAGATATAGTCTTTTAGGTAGATCTATGTTACCATATCAGAAGAAGAATTATACCGGTGGGCCTACATACAATGTGACGTGGAATGGACTGGTACAGTGGACTAACTGCAACTTTCAATTTATTCAGAGGAATTGGAGAACAATTACTCTGTTAAAACGATTATTGACAGGACCATCAATGTTATATCCATATGCATGATAGTACACTACCTATTTATAATGTATTTGTGTACCTGGTTGGATGGCGGGCTGCTGATGGTTCTCCGATATAGCTTTTATTTGTAAAGGGTGATAAATGTTGTCGAATTAATGCTATATTTATAGTACTGATCATACTTTTAGTATATTACTACTACTAGTGCTAGTGTTGTTACTACTACTACTACTACTACTACTACTACTACTACTACTACTACTACTACTACTACTGCTACTACTAATACTAATACTTCTACTACTACTACAACTACTACTAATTCTGCTACTACTACTACAACTACTACTACTAATACTGCTACTACTACTACTACCACCACCGCCACCACTACTACTACTATTACAACTACTACTACCACCACCGCCACTACTACTACTACTACTACAACTACTACTACTACTACTACTACCACCACCGCCACCACTACTACTACTACTACTACTACTATTACTGCTGGTGCTGGTGCTGCTACTACTACTAATAACAATAATAATATTCACTATTTTATATAGCGCTATATATAGTTTTATTAAAATATTATCCTAATTAGCCTCGGTAATCTTTTCATATATATAATTATTACATCGAATATTGGGACATAAACTAGGCAACACGGTTTCCGTATCTTATAACGAGGTTCCTGGCCTAAAGTACATTGTGAAGTTGTTGTATACCACATTTGTCTTTGCACTCCCTTATTTCAGATGATATGCAGAGTGTAAAGTCTCGCTCACACGGGTCGATCGGTCGTACGACGAGTTTAGTTCGATTGGTCGTACGAGTATAACTGTTCTACTCATGCGATCTCTGTCGTTGCGAATCGCATCACCTGTACGCTCATACGGTGCGATCCGACGCATCGCTACAACCGATCGACCTATGCCTGGGGGCCTATTCTCGAAACGTTCTTATGATCGTACGACAAGATTCGTATTCCTATAGTATGGCTGTGAACATGTTACGCAAGATCGTAAGAACGCTTCGAGAATATCCCCCAACCCCAGGTCGTTTGCATTTACGGTAATACTATTATTCGCTAGCACGCCAGAGAGAAACAATTACGCAAGACTAGAATTCCAGCGATTTCAGTTATATACGATATAGATCCTTCTTTACCGAGGACAGTGCAAATAGATTATACAACATTAGTCTATTAGTCTATATTGAGAGAGCTGGCTACAACACTTTGGCAAGTCACTTCTCTCGCCAAGCACAGTTGCTGCAGAACTATTTTGTGGCATAATTATGTTGTAATTATAAGCGAAAAACAATTGATTTGATAGAAGGTTATAGTCCAACATTTTGTTTTGCGTCAGAATTGGTTTAGGAAAATAGTGTAGTAATAGTTTAGAGTACAGGGTATCTTTTCACGAAACTCTCATAACTACGAGACCATAAGCACTCGTAGGGAGGGATCTCTTGTACATAGCATTCGGGTATTTGTAGCTACCGTTCTAGTCTCATAGTGGCTACGAGAATTACACGATACGCAGTTATTATACCGTATCTAAATTAACCAAATTTACGTGAAATTTAGAAACGTGGACTTTTAAAATTATCTTTGTTATTAACTATACTACAGCAGTGTTTAATATATTGTTACGACTTTATACGCAATTTATAAGCACAAACTATAGGTCGTTTGATATTGGTCCTGCATTAATCTAGAAATACGGCATGTTTCCGTGTCTGGATACAAAGCTCCACCGAAACATTCCAAAATTCGCAATAATTTAGTCATGACCGCGACACGTTGTTAATGACATCACGCACGATAGTTTGAGAAACCCGTGCCAGTCATGCACGTTGCATCCTCTTTGATTGCCTCATGCCATCGAGGTGCCAATCTTATCTGTGATGTCTCCAATAGCTCGTAGGAAGCAAAAGGTGCACATTTTAGCTCTATTTCCGGTCAGTTTATTGCCATTAACATGCTGGGTACAGTATCAAGGAACACGCAACGTACTAAATGATTAAGAAAGACAGTTAATTCTAGAAAATGACTTTAGTCTGTGTGCTATTTAATGGGGGCGGGGAGGAGGTGATCATGACTAGACGATTGCATCTTGAGCTAGACGTAATATCCAGAGATACGTAGAGTATGTTAGAACTGTGAAACCAAGTTTCTCGTAGGGGGTTGGAACAGAGGCAACATGTCAGCCAGACAAGGAGTTTACGGTAAGGGAGATAACCGGTTTAGAAACGTTCCGGTAGGCGACGGTGAAAAACGATGTTGAACACCGTGACAAGTAACTACAGTAAAGCAATTTTGTGATGGATCATTGCAGCTCGACGTAAAGGCTATATAGCAGATACGGACGATCTTCTCCGTGAACTGAAGCTGGAGTTAACAGAGCTACGAATAGGGCACCAACGACTGAATGGTAATATTTCATCGGTGTTGTTGTTTGTTGTTGTTTTGACATCGTTGTTGAAATTTATATTGAAGCATTTCTAAATTTGAAATGTATCAGTGCAGGTTTAATATTAATTCGTTCAAATCGTAGTTTGTAATTTAGTGTTGCAACAAACCTGCGACCACTAGTGCTGGCCTGCGTTCGTCGAAAGAGTCGTACCGGTAGTCTGGACGTAAATCGCGATTTATGCCATTTCCTGTTATAGTAAAAGGATGGCGTACGCCCTGATTTACGCCTGGACTATTGCGACCCTTTCGTGAAACGCACTCCTTTCCCCGAGATTATGAAAACAGTTTGTTAGTGCGATTTCATGCTCAACTCAAAGGATTGTTCACAAATCCCCATATAATATTTGAGCTTGAGCATGAAATCATACTAATTTCTTTTCTCATAATCTCGGGACCTGATCTAATAATCCCAGATTGATATCTATAGTGGACTCAAAAGTCAATAGATATGTTACAGAACAGGAGTTAGGACTGTATATAATTTAAATGTTCATTTAAATGGCGCCCGTGTTTTTTTTCCAATTGATAAACGACAGGTGGCAGAGCCTAGTTTGCTTTGTTTTCGTGAAAACGGACCCAAACCTCAGTAGATTCTGGCGATGTACCATCCCCAGCATGTGTAATGGCGATTTAACATTGTTTTAAACATTTCCACTATATAAATTTCATTGTTGCTGTTTTGGTTTCTACGTCACGAAATCATTAGCATATTATCCCCATGCCTCCGTGATTTCAACCGGGTCACTACACTATACATTTGGTGATAGTACATAACCTGAATCTAGTGTGGTTTTGGTCCGTTTTCACGAAAACATAAGCAAATTCGGCTCTTACACCTGTGTAATTTATGAATTGCAAAAAAACAAGAACACGTGCTCTATTTAAATGAACATGATTATAATAAAAAATGACACTCCTCTGACCGGGCACGGTAGAGCGGACGCAGCTCAGTGGACACGCCATGGAGGTACACAATTGGTCATGGCGTACGTCTCGGTTTGCGCCCACACTTCCGGTTCGACTCTTGAAAATTACCGCTCAGACGTCTAGCGGTGATGTCCGTCCGTCAAATATCTAGCCACGCGACGTGCAATTTCACCCGACCGTATACTTCCTTCTAGAGCAGTCACTGCGCATGAGCGAGGAGCTGGCCTCGATCCGGGTGCAGAGGGACGGCTTGGTGCAGGAGCGGCACAGCCTGGTACTGACGGCCGGGACTATGAAGGAACAGTTGTTTGACCTGCAGACGGAGAACCAGAGGCTGGAACAGCGAGTCCACAAGCTTGAAAGAGAAAACGAAAAGTTGAAAGGTATAATATAACGTTTTGGTATGGATAATAGCACATATGGCATTGTACCCCCACCTCCAAACAAATAGACTGATCCTCGACAAACTGTCGACGAAGGTCACCTAGGATCGTTTTAATTACACTTATCATTACAATGCCAATATGTTTACACAATAATTGATATACAAATCCCAAATACCTATGACATTATGCTTTTAAATTTAGCAAGTGTATTTTACGTACTTGGTTTTCAGGGGGAACAACTATGGACTCTGGAGGCGATCAAGGAACGGCCTCTGATGAAAGCATTGCTATGGCTCAAAGTAAATATAGTCCCATTTAGAATTGACGGATTATTATTTTAAAATTATAGGGCATAGTCACAATGGAAAATGACATTTTTATTTTCCAAAGTGGGAAAACAGGAATATTTTGCCTCGATAGAACCCTTTTCGTTTTCCAATAAAATGACATAAATTTGCATTTGTATATATACTGTATATTTTCATCACGACCTTGCCCTTAAAGCTATTATGGAAAACAAACGCAAAAGCGGCCTAATGAAAGTTGTAAGATTTAAGAATGATCTATCTTCTATTACACACAGAGACCATCCCGGTCCGACCATCATTAGCTTGAGATTCCTCTACCCTTCCCCTCTGACCATACCCGTGTATACAGTCTCTTATGGTCTGCAGGGAAGGCTAGAGGACTCTCGAGCTAGACCATCCCCTGTGTCTCCCAGTAGCAATGATGTAATCTATTGACACGATTGGAGAAGGAAATACCTTAAGGTGGACACGCACGGGTTGATCGGTTGTAACGATGCGTCGAATCGCATCGTATGAGCGTACATGCGATGCGATTCGCAACGGCAGAGATCGCATGAAAATAAGTTCTACTCCGAACTACAACCGAACTCGACTCGTCGTACGACCGATCGACCGGTGTGAGCGAGCCTTTAGAGTAAAGCTGTTTCGTACAGGAGACCCTTGGCCTGCTTTTCACGAAAGGGTCGTACCTGTAGTCCGGGGCACACGCAATTTGCTGCTGTAGGAAAAGCAAGACGCACGGACTGATTTAGGCCAGGACTACAGTACGACCCTTTCGTGAAACGCAGGCCTGATCAGTACACTCAATCTGGAGATACCCACGTCATGGAGGTAAGTACGACACCAAACTGAACTCCAACCATTCTCCTTAGTAATAATGTATTCATTGGATAAGGTTGGAGTTAATTAGATAATTAATACATAGTGTTTAACGTCCACTGTACCAGGAGACATCCGCAACATGGAGATGAAGTACGGCAACACCAAGGCCAAGGTGGAGATGCTGCGCGTGGAGATATCCAAAGTGGAGATGGAGAAGTCGATGGCGGAACATCAGTTCGAGCTGAAGACGGCCGCTTTAAACCAGAAGATGGCCAGTCTCAAGCGTGAGTATGTGAACCTACATTTGGAGAAGTAGCTTAGCATATTTCCTTGGCGTTACCCTTGCGGTTCCTTGCAGATGCCCTGGGGTTACCCTTGCGGTTCCTTGGATTATCCTTGCGTTCTTATGTGTATTTTGAATAATCGTTCCTTGCGTGAATCCAATTTCCAATAGGACACTAATTTCAGTCTGCAGTTGCCGTAATTGGATATTGATGGATGTCCAATGTCGGCTTCATAGTGTTCAATCTCATATAACCATCCAATAACCATTCTGTTAAGCAATTCAACGGCTTCAACACTTTTTTGTTGTTGTCCATTATCGAGAAAAGAACGAATGAAAGGGGTGTCATCTCAATCAACATCTTGCCTTGGCCACGTGATCTAACTCGGGTAGAGATAAGAATAGATCGGAGTTCTACCCTTCCCTGAGAGATATGCTCAATCAATGGATATCAGTTGTTTAAGAAACTGATTGTTCTAAAAACAAATAAAAAACACACCACAGTGTAACTTGATACTATCATAATACAGTGTTCCTTCTTAACATATATATCTCATGTTTTTCCTTTCTTTAGGCGCCTGTATGGACAAGGATTCGATGATAAATACCATGAGAGGAGAGAAGTCCAAGATACTGGTACGATGATGGGCGATGGGCGATCACATACTAATATATCTATCCTCAGTCGATCAGCTGTTGCTAATATGTTTTGGATGGGCGGGTGGTAGCACAGTGGTAGAACGTTGGACTTCGGAGCCAAAGGTTCCAGGTTCAAATCCCGCCCCATGGGCCCGTCATCAATGTTCGCGAAAGTTACCTTTCTGACGGGATATTGATAGGATGCGATGTCTGTAGAGTGGCAATGCAGTTATCATCCTTGGTCTTGCCAGTCCCAGCCGGTGATCGCAGGTTTACTGCAACATTCAGTGCTACCGACGTTGCGGGTTTCCTCCTGCCCTAAATTGACAAGTCGTGATATAAGTGAAAGAATCTTGAAACCAATTAAATAAAAGTAAAAATAAATACAAATAAGTTTTGCACCTGCACATCAATCCGCTCAGTTATAATCCACCTCTTGTTTCAGCAAGTCAAGCAGTTATTGAAATCAAAGCCCTTGTGTTTTGGTGGGTTATACAAAGTCGACGGGAGTAACAACGGACGAGTATTGTATATCGTCCCCTGTCGTGTTTTATGGCACAACAAACCATAAGGATGCGATGTATATGTTTATAATATAGTGGACGTAATTGGATATTGATTCTGGCAGCGAGCTATACCAATAAGTGGGAATGCCTGTAGAAACATTTCCTTGGTTCTTCTTAAACTGTTAGTTAGACAAGCTCTTAACATTGGATATATGGTATATATTATATATTAGTAAGGATGCATGGTCTAGAGAGGGATCTGGGGTTTCGATCAGTCTCCGAGATTACGAAACCTGAGTACGTTTTCATTTCGAATTTTGTACGAAGATTTATGAACACCTTTGAGTTGAGTCTGATATCGTACTGAAAAGGGTTTCGTAATCTCGAGACACTTCCGAAATACATTTAAATACATCTTCAGTTAGTATATCCTCCACACACATATAACCAGCTGGCCCCCGTTCTACAGAACCATCATACCGCTACGAGAGTCGTAACATCATATCTAAACGTACAGGAACCAGGGCCTGAATAATTGACGATTGAGTTAATTAATGTCAATGCATGAAGGTCAATCCCACCAGATCACTGGATAGGCTACTATAGACTAAGCCCACTCTATTCTCTGCTATTAGATGTGCCTGTGGAAGGCAACATACGGAAACACCAGCAACAACACGGACGCGCCTGGGCAGTTGTTCTACAGTCGGACCAAAGACCTCCCCCTGGCGGCCGTGGAACCGTACAACATGACCGACAACTCTCTGGCATGTGTCTCACACTGCCTCAAGTTTGAAAGTTAGCAACTTTTAGTTAAAATTTAAATCTTGGTTAGTTTCCGCTACTTTATTTATTTACTAGTATTTTATCTCGCGATAAAAAAAAAAACAAACTAAATTTAGGTGAATGTCCTCTTAATTAAAATCGAGCATCACTTTTCAGATGCAGTTCCATTTCAACATCCAGATGTCTTACGAAATAAGGTATTGTACCAATATGTAACCTTCTCGTTTATATTGACATTGTAATAGCCCATCTAAAATGTATGTTACATTACGTTAAATTACGTGTGAAAGAATTATTATCGCTTTCCTTTACAATATGTACACTTTTTAACTGACTTTTAAAGGTGTTTTCCTAGTCCGTTTTCAATGAAGTCATAAGCAGATATTTTATATTATTTATTCTATTTTCAAAACTGCCTCTAAAATACCTTTAATTTACCATTTTCCATTTACTGGTCAATCGAAAATCTCGGAGTTGACAAGGACTCGTGTAACTCATGAACCACGACGTTCGATTCCTTGTCTTTCCATGAAGTGCTGAGCACTTAATTTCAGACGATGTCGCTGGAGTTTGAATTATATCGAGAGAGAAAAATGGCGGAGCTGATCGCCAGCGACTTCTCCCTGTTCTCCGACTACACAGCCAGCATGGAAGACATACGTCCCGGAAGTGACTCCACGCCTGAAAAGCAGGACGTCTTCGGGACCGTCAGTAAGTTGATCGACTCCCATGGTACATAGCGCATGTGTAGTGAAGCTAGTTGATGGTAATCCTCTAACACATAGACACAGTGTCCTTATGCATACGCCACAATGAATTAAGGTTCCTTAGCATTATGTCGTTTCGTACTGGCCTGAAGGTTTCTAATAGGAAATTGAGTACGATTTCATGCTCGATTCATTGTTCATAATTACCAATACCAAATTTGAGCATGAGCATGAAATCGTATTAAAAACATATTTCATAATCTCTGGTCTAGGAGCGGCAGAAATGGAATATCGTGTGTGAATGGAGAATAAATCGTTCAATACAACCACTATCCTGGACATCGATCATCACTTTCAAATCAATCGCATACCCATCCTTTGAAACGGTTTGGCATTACCTGCTTACCATCCTGCAATGACCTTGGATAAGCCATCAATTATACTTCCATGCAAATCTCTGTCCGCGATATACTGTATTTTCATTATTTTTGGTATTCTACTATTTGTAACTCGTATGCCGAGGTTCTCGGCCTGATTGAATAACTATACTGGGGCCATGTTCTCGAAGCAATTGTACAACGACATCGTTAAACCTTCGTGGAAGACAATTTGACTCTTCCGGGATCATCAAAATTGTTTTCCACGAAAACCTAACGATGTCGTTACGAATACGACAGCTTCGCGAACATGACCCCTGTTCTGGTGAATATTAAAGTAGGCAATAGTAATTCTTTCAGAGGATACAATTATGACAAGTGTAATCCATGATAGGATGCGCCGTATGTACGGTCGCCGTATGTACGGTCGCATTGCAGTTTTCATCCTATATGTTCATCAGTACCAGCCGGTGCTCGCAGGATTATTGTAACTCGATGGGCTACAGGCGTTGCAGGTTTCTTCCTTTTTTTAAAGGTCAAAGTCATATTGATTTAGGACAATCCTCTCAAATTGAAGATGAGCGTTTTGAATCAATATGAGTATGTACAGTGTGTATAATAATAATAATAATAATAATAATAATAATGTGAACATTTATATTGCGCTAAATCCACGCTCAGAAGCATGCTGATAGCGCTACATTATTATGATGCTAATTTGAATTGGACATCGATATCAATATGAGAGAACCATTCTTGAAAGTAGGTCTAATATCAACAGCAACCCTGGTAGTTTTCGTGACTGTACAACTGGATATCACATACTGTGTTGGCGTGTTATTGGTGAACTCACTGTGATTCGTTGTATTTTTCAGGCAGCACCCACACCATAAGCAGCTACTCCTCTGTGACGGTTGAATCGGGTTGATCATCAAATTATGATAATTAAAGGCACACAATCACAGATAGTGTTTACTGACGTGTCTACAGACCAATCGAATTTTACCTTTAAATCAATGTACGATTCCTTTTAGATTTATTCAATGATTTTCCCGGAAAATAATTATTTGTATTTGGGAAACTTTTATGGGACATTTTTAGAAATTTATACCGTGTAAATTATTCTGGAAAACTGTAAAGCTAACAAATTAACTTCATTGTTAGCGATCATGAATGGTGTCGCTAGCTCAAGACGTTAGTCGTAGTGTAAGATACATGTTTCCTTTTCTCACGTTAATTACGCTTAGTTCATTTTAATAGATGATAAGTCTAGCAATCTAATCTAATTACTCTGGACAAGTTAACATATATGACCAATTGCTAAATTGCACTGCTGAAATACTATATGGTGGGTTGAGCAACATTGGGTAAGAATAGAAACATGTATGTTTTTACATTTATTTCCAATCGGTCATAAACTTATTGGGCTGCAGTAAATTATATTTGGGTAAGTCAGCAATCTTGAAGCAGAGTAAGTACATATCCATTTTGCGCTTAGAGAGATTTGAAGAGGTTGTAAACTAGCGGTATCATTGCAAAACACATCGGTGTTAGCGATTACATGAGAGCCGCAGTTTACAACACATTCCTAAAGACAACAGTTGTATTATCTGTTTTAATATTATGAATGCTTTCAAATGCGTTCAATACAATTTCCTCATGAACGAAGATACGTATGTATACGAATGCATATATATATGAACGTGAATGCATGACATTTTATAATTCGAATATTTCTAAGCGGTATAATGAAATCTGTGATTGTATGCCTTTGATATAACCATTGAAATATAGTTCATGAATATAGATCATGAAGAAATAATAAATTTTTGCGTCATGTTTATTTTGACTTTTTGTTCTGTTATTACGTACCAAGATCACGACACTTTTAGTTGATTTATTTATTATTTTACCAATAGATTTAACACTCAAAACTAGTTTTCATATTCATTACATATTTTATTAAGATTGAATGATGCCCTCGTATACGAGATCATAACCTTATCGTAACAATCCCTAATAGCGATCGAAACCACTAAAGAGATGATTCCTTGGTATGCTAGCATCATCCGGTGATCGCAGGTTTACTGCAACATTCAGCGCTACGGGTTTCCTGCTGCTCTAAACTGACAAGCCATGATATAAGTGAAATAATGTTGAAAGCGGCTCTAAACCCCAATTCAAAAAAAGAAAAGAAATACGAAAGGATTATCGTAGTGCGTACGAGATCTTCATGAAATGATTGCCTGTTAATGTATTCTGAATGGAAATGCCTGCACACTTAAACTAGAGCATCACTCAGTTCCTCTGGTTTTCTTCCAAATAACCCACGTGTCCATCCCGACGAGGATTGGATATTTCACAACAACATGTGCTGGATTGTCTTCATTGCTGAATTGTCTTCGGAATCTGGCAGCCCGCCCAGGGGGCAGTATGAAGACTAGCTCCCTCGTTCTCAGAATGAGCATTCCGACGAGAATTAATCACCGACTCTCATTCACTAGGTGTTTACGTGAGAGGGAGGGAAAACTCAGGATGAGACGACCCAGACCGTGACAAAATGCATCAACAACCTTCTTTTAAGACAAAAAAAAAGTTCTGTTTGTGTTCTTGTATTGATTGAGCCATCATACTTCATTCATCACCCTCTCCCTGCTGGATTAAGCACAGCCACTGCTCTTTATGTTATCTCCGGTTGAGAGAGTTAAAAGAACGAGACTACGATGTGGGAGTAATGTGCAGGTAAAAATAACTTTTCGTAAATTAACAATATCTCAGAGATTATGACGTTGAAATTTACATAAATCTATCACTAATTTCTAATATGTGTAGGCTCACTGCCAATCATTTAAGTCATTTAGGTCTTATAAACATAATCTAAATACTCTCATTTCATATTTTCTTCTCAGTCATTCTATTGTTATAAATCAAGCCGATGTTTCGAATGCATTGTACGGTTATTACCAGAGTTGCCCGACCATTTCAGATTAAAGTTATTACAAGTTTCGTTTTGCTGTGGACATGCAAAATATTTAGTTTTTCAGTAATTCAGTACATTCTACAAATAAGAAGAAATGAGTTTCCTATTCATGAAATTTTCGAAATTCAGAGAATTTATAAGCTTAAGGAACATATTTATGAAAGAAAGCGGAAATAAATTAAGAAGTGTTCATACATTTTACGCAATGAAGCGCACTTACAATATGCAAACATTTCCAAAATAATGGACCGGACAAACAAACTGGTATAGTGCAGTACTGAAAACAAATAACAACCACACATATCATAGAAAATATTTGCTTTTAATTTATTAAAATATATTATTGCCCATGAGTATGTACAGCAGAATAGTCAATAGAAAATAACGATGGTGTAAATAACAACAAAGTAAATATAATATTTCATCTCCAAATGTCTGGTAATGACGCTCTTCAAATATACTGGCAGGTTGAAACAGAAAAGAAATTTCTTAAAAATTAATATGTTTCTGTAATTATATGAGTATACATTAACTAAGACGAAATTCAACAACTTTTGAATACAAATGGAATTTTGGATACACTATAGAGTAACAGCATCACCATACTAGAAAGACAATTATCAACGGGATACACTAACAAAACTGTGCCCTAATTTCATTTACTAAGTTAATATTACCATGCAACTTGAAAAATGGAAATATAATATCCACTGCAATAAAACTTTACAGCCCCAACATACACGTAGTATGTCAAACATTATAAAATAATGTTCTTGTGGGATAATATTTAGTGCGTGTAAACTAAATACATAGAGGAAGAACGTAAACAGCGGAGAACTGTGTAAGGCGACGATAAACCATACAAGTATATTTGAAAGTAGAATAAAATGCTATAAATGTTATAAATCTGCATCCATCTCATCAGTCATTAACAATTCAGATTCAAACTCAGAACGTGACATATATATTTTATAACAGATGCAATCCAAAAGATATCTTAAGACACACTACACTATCAAATTCGACAAATAAAATCGGATAGTGTAAACGCGCCTTTATATCTACTTCACACAACCTTTCAAACAAGAACGACTGGAAGGTCATTTAGTACGCCTGCACCGAACACAACAGCCACGAAGAATAGATCCCTTATAACATTGCTTACATATTGATATACATACCTAGAAGAAATGCGTTAACCATAGAATTCACATGTTGTGTAACCAACAGGATAGTATTTCTACTTTATTTAATAGTACTGGAAAGCCAAGTGAAACAGTATCCCATGTATACACAATGCAGAATTCCTAATCCAACGTAATAAATCATTACATTTTACTGGCAAGTCGTAATGTCATTTCACAAAAGGGTCGTACAGTTTGTCCGGACTTAAATCGAGATTTACGTCATTTCCTGCTATAGAAAAATCAAGATATACGCCCTAATTTACGCCCGGACTAAAGTAAGCTATATGTCTGACGATTTACGATATAATAATACTAGAGATTATGTTGGAAAGACTGACGATATAGTTCACGTGAATGCTTTCGAGGCAATGAAAATGTATAGTTTGATGGTTTATTTGATATTGTTAGCATAATTTAAAGAAAGTGACGAGCTAGTCCTTGTCAAATACGTTCTGTGTGAATTAAAACATTGTTGTTTTTAAAAAATAATAATTTAATTTCAATTGGCACATCAAAAGAAATATGAACATTACAAAAAAGAAAAAGAAATAATTGCTATGAAACATCTTTGACAAGGACTAGCTGAAGTGAATTTACGACAATTGGATATGCATCTTCAAATCTATACCGCTGATGAAAAGAGAATAATTTGAAATTACTTCAAACTCCAGCCACTATACCAGATTTAAATGATTAAAAATACAATATTTTCTCCTCATGTACAGATTTCAGTTACCCATCCCTCCTTTCCCCGACCTCACTACGTTACCATAACGTATCTTTCACCCGTACTTTTAGCATGCTATAGAAGGCAGATGAGGAAACATAACTTAACCATGGATGTTTGGTTCACACATGTAAATCTATATCATGGAATATGCATAGAGTTCACTGCAATGGACATACATGTACATCACATCAATGATAATGATGGTAACCATCACATCAATGATAATTATGGTAACCATCACATCTATGATAATTATGGTAACGAGAAATGCGGAGATGATGCATACATTAGTGTCTCAACCAAATAACATTTTCATTCCATTAACAGGAATAATCAAAACAAATAGATAATAATAATAGTAAAAAGAAGTTTTATAGTCATTCCAATGAGTGTAGCACACCGATACTACTCCAGTTATATAGTACTCTATAGCAGAATGGTAGAGTACACCATATGTTACACATGATGCAACCATTCGGGATAAACACCTTTCGAAACTTTTAACATAAATTATTACTTTTAATATAATAATATGCAACATTCATGCCGATTCCGGATACGCACCCTCCACACATGTAGAAAATAATCTATGCTTTATATCAGGCATTGGTGATGATTTTATTCGCTCTTCATTCGTCCATTCGTCTCTGGTTTCATCTCTACCTGTACCAACTTTCCATCCCTCCTAGAAATACGGATGTATTTTGGGACGTAGTTTCCGAAGCAGTGGAAGTATAACGCTCCTGCTATCAGAATGAGCATCGCTATGGAACACAGGACTCCAGCAAATACGAAGGCTCCCTTCTCGGCATTGATGATTGAATGTTCAAAGCCTGAAATTGTCAAGATACGAATGTACATGAGATACTATGATAATGAGAGGGGGGGGGGGGGCAGAGCGAGAGCGACAGAGGGACAATTATTTTAAAGGAGGAAGAGATGGAAAATACTGAAATGATGTATAGAAGATTTAAATAAAGAAAAAGAAAAAAGAAATGTAGACCTAACTTTCGCAAACATTGATGTCAGGCTCCCGGGACGAGATTTGAACCTGGGGCTTTTGGCTCCAACGTCCAAACGTTATTCCATTGCGTACCACCCGTCCCTTTCTAGATCTAGTAACTAAGTTGAAGGGAGTTCCAGCAAATTATCAAATCGTATAGATCTAGATACTTACTCTGGTCCGACATTGACAATTGCAGGTGTATATAGACTACTTGCCAGCCGAAATATCAAACCCAAATTTAGGTAATTTTAGTAGTCGCAACTGTTTTGGAAATACTTCTAGTGACGTCATTATACAAGAGTACCAAATTATGACGCCATGACATTGTCTGTATCTGAGTTTTCTACATAGTAGATTTTTCTCCGATCCCGAAAATATTATCTACAGTAGTCCTATACAAGATATAGCTAGTAATCTCTTTC
This sequence comes from Lepetodrilus schrolli, assembly GCA_032361225.1. Lineage (NCBI taxonomy): Eukaryota > Metazoa > Mollusca > Gastropoda > Lepetellida > Lepetodrilidae > Lepetodrilus > Lepetodrilus schrolli. The sequence goes on from JAUTBT010023003.1 coordinate 15,636, forward strand.
GATCTTTAAACGATTATTAATATATATATTTTTTTTTTTGAAGTGACATTTCTACCAAAAGAAATTGTTAAGAAAATCGAAACAAATTGCCAGAAACATCTGACAAGGACAGGTCTAAGTAGCATAGTGTGCAGGTCATGGGAATTACAATTCAATGTATCATAGTAGCCTACTATAAAAATAACAGTGGAATACAATGCTGCGGCGGAGTAGGCCCGACCACAGAGGTTCTTGACACCACATTGAATCATCTGACCCCAAGGTTATGAAACTTTCTTGAGCACGATTTCATGCTAAACTTAAAAGTTGTGTTCGGGAACAAATCCCCTTATACAATATTAGCTATATTTAGATTACAGAAGTCTGCATTTAACGCCATATAGCTCGATTTTCTTGATGGGGGCCAACTGCAAGGTTACAGTAAGGTAACGCCAAGGTTAATATGTAACACAGGATCATGCCGATCCTGTGACTCGAAGTCGAGTTGCTGGATTGAGAGTCCAAAGCTCTACCGAATGAGCCAAAGGGGTAACCCCGCTGGCCGAGACCAGTAGGAGCATCTTATATCACACCCGGCTACAAATACATAGTCTGGCCATACACATATTGCAGTAATCCGCAATTACGAAAGTTTCTAGAATACATCTGTCATAGATTTACATGAGTGTGGTTGAGCATTTTCAGCATTAAAAACAACACTTACGCCGTTGTAAGGCCTTGAACTCATCCTTGATGTCGTCGATAACATGGGAGATACTTTCCTTGGCGTCCTCGAGGTAACTATGTTCCGGTTCTCCCTCCGCAGTCCCCTGAAACATACATGTATACATGGTATATAACATACTCATCAAAATTAATGAAGGGCCAGTAGCCGTTTTGGATGTATAAATATAAATTTGATCATTTTAACAACGAAGAATTTCTAACCTTCCTCCGAAATGGCAAACCGTTTTTATGTACGTACTCAAGCTCAAAAGACGATTTCTGCTCAAAAGCAAACTCGGTGGAGATAACGAAACTTACGAGTCCGAGCATGATAATCGTACTCGGTGAAGATCGCTCATGACCATACTTGACTCGCAAACGCAGCAGTAGAATCCATCACGGCAATGTAAATTTGAAAGATAAATTATTGAACCAATGAGCTGTTTTTTATATTAAACATGAAGCAATACTCTACGTCACTAAACACATTGTGATTATTTATTAATAACAGTTACCTCTGTCGCTCGTGTTGATAACGAATCGCGGTTGCCAAAACGTACAAAAACGTACTCAACCGTAAATTCGACTCCGTGCTCACTTGACCATGTACTCACAGACTTTCGTAATCACCAACTTGGCAAAATAACTCAAGTGAGTACGTAATAATGGACGTGAGTACGATTCTGAGTTGAGTAAGAAAACAATTTCTATTCTCGGGGCTTGGTACTCTTCAAGAACTTGCAGACCCATTGGAAGAGGAATGCCATCAGATTCCTCAAGCTGGGTTCCGAAATTTGGTAGAAAGCTTCCCTAAGAGAATATTCTCAGGCGCTTAATTAATTTTGTTGAATATACATAATATTACATAGGTACGGTATGAGATCTCAACTGTGCATATGGTGCTCTATAATGGCTTTCACGAATGAAGAATATGGTCAACTAAAAAATGTTAAATATGTAATCTAATTACAATCAGATCTCGTTTCTGTCCTTTAACATTTTGACATTCTTTTGCTGTATGTCCAAATATCCGAGCATCAATTTCGGATCTGCTTTTAATGAAATAGGCGACGTCGTGTTTATAAAGCTGTCCATATTACATGCTAGCGATTACACCATACAACGAAGCTAGTTGTCGAATGTAATTAAGTGTCTTTAATGACTTATATTCTTACATTGTGGGCACAAACGGAACAAGTATTAATATGAACAAAATTGCATGGTCTCCAGCATGTGACTAAATGTAACGGACTTTCTGGATTTTATTGATTATTTTTAGATATTATTAGATTTAGTTCTCATGTCTAAATTTCGTGGTTTTTGTTGGAAAATCACAAAATATTATAATGTACTTCAATATGGCCTGGATAATGAACCCTAAGCCATCGCTGTACCTACAATATACTGACTATGACCAGATTAGCAATGCCCTAAAGTATTAATATTAAACTCAATAGCACTTGAGAGATATTCTAATCATGTAGTCCAAATTTCAGGTTGTGGCTATGCAGGGGAAACAAACAATATCAAACTGTACGTGATTGTTGTGAAGAGTATATAAGGTCAAGGAGGAGATGAGATAGAAGGGGGAAGGTTAACGGAGTGTGTTACGTACATACGTACACACACAAACATACGCGCGCGTGTACACACACACACACACACACACACACACACACACACACACACACAATCTTAAAAAAACCCATACCCTTCTCCCAGTATATAATACTAGAATGTTAGAGAGAGAAAAGAACTACAAGTATCAAACATAAAAAATACAGGCCGCCGTTCCTCAGATCGACTGCAGCATTACGAGAGTGTCAACTCCATGTTAACGCAGTGCTAAATGGTTCCATGGAACAGGACCCAAGTGTACAGAAGATAATAAATGTTATTTGGGCAAATTGTTCCACTCCTCATGCAGTGCAACTGGGGGGTCTCGACGACTAATATTCCGACCCAGGATGTCCAAAACATCCCAACAGAAAATGGGATGTGATGAGGTGTATATTTTCTGCGATATTTCTTTCTTTCTATATTATCAGGTCAAGATTACTATCACTGCATATTAGTATCATATATTATGGGGCGATCGACCAAACAGAATATACATCCATTATGCATTATAAAATGAATAGTTTACTATCCAGCATTACTTGCATATATGCATTGGTAATAGATGATAATACCCAATATGCCAATAGACGTACTAGTAACTGTAAGGTATATGCAACTGACTTGAACCTTTACCATAGGGTATGACCGTGGGTTTGACTTATACATGAATGTTACGGCTACCTTAAGCTTACAGTTACGTCATGACTAAGGTTCAAGTTACAGTTTCGTACAGCAGAGCCTTGACAGAAGCTGCCATCTGTAACACGACAAGGATATTGAACACATGTATCGATTTCCATTATATAATATATACGACACGACCGACTTCATTGATACAATATTAACTCGACATGAATCGTATTCCCTCTGTATGCTATAGGACACGATACACTCGACTGACTTGAATTCAATCCTACATTGAAATCTCTAAAAATAATATATATGAAGTATGTGCATGAAATTAGGGTCGATTCGGTCTGACATTTCTGAACTTATTTAATGCGCATAAATTAAATGGGACCATACGCCGGTCATATTATTCGCATTAATACCATGTTCGCATTAATTTAGTGATTTAGAGTATACTAGTACTTGATTGTGGGTTCATATCAGTGGGTACTTGCGTGGGGTTCGCATATTGAATATGTGGTTATCAGGAACATCTGGTATATATATGATGTTATTGATACTTAAAAAAAGATGAACATTCGTACACTAATTATTACATGGATAATGTATAATGCCTTGCCTGGATAGCATACTATTCCTGTTAATACAGCTTGCGGATATGTAATAGCCTAGTAACGTACTCCATTGTGATATACGCTACTTAACCAAATTGCGGTAGATTACTTTTAATTAAATTGACAATGACAACATGTCTATATCCGTGAAGTCAATATACATTTTAACAATGATATTAGACACCAGCTATATTGCAATATAGACTCGCGTCCAACCAATAGCAGATGCTGTCTGCAACATCTCAATACACAATAACACATGGAATAACTGTTTATATATATATAGTGGCTAGAGTTACACTATTATATGCACTTACGTGTGAGTGCACTATTGTGTTACGAGTGAAATATTCCTGCTGTGACGTACGTGTAGAGCACTTACGAGTACATTAACATTATTATTAGTAGATGTAGTATCATTAATATTATTAATAATATCAATTACAGAAATAGTGTTAAAAAACATAACCCCCAAAACAACAACAAAAAACGCTGTATCAACCGATCACAATTTACATCCATACAGGCTGTAAAATAATATATATTTTAACATATTTTATTCGTCAGAAAAGGATTGGAAAAAAAGTTGTCCAACTTACTAAATCCGCTCCTGTGTATTTACACAAATAATGTTCATATATATCATTAAGTAGTAAAGAACTATTTACTGAAATAAGTCAACAGGACAGTAAGATATACATACATACAGCAAGATAATGGAAATATATACAAGTATATAGACAGTAATATTTCAGGACATAAATACATTTGTGTAGTCATTATCAGGCATGGAATATTAAAAACTATTGGATTTTCGTATAAAAGTATGAACTGCATGAAATGTAGCTATGTTAACGTTATAAGATAAATCTGAATTTCCACACAAGAATAAGTGTAGGTCTACAGTTGCTGTACCTTGAATAATATCATTAATTGTATTCAATTATTGTTCTCTAATGTTTCTGTATAAAGTTGTAAAAAGGTGATGTAAATTTTCACAAGGATTTCCACACATACAAGACGAATCATCAATCATACAATCATAATTCATTTGGCTAATGTATGTATCGTTGGTAGATGCATAAAGACTCTGTCTCGTACACATGTTTAACACATGTTTAATTATACATCCGTATGTTCGTATCAGGTTGTTTTTTTGTTGTTGTTTTGTTTTGGTTTTTTTTAATTGGGGTTTTAAGTCGCTTTCACTTATATCACGACTTGTCAGTTTAGGGCAGGAGGAAACCTGCAACATCGTAGCGCTAAATGTTGCAGTAAACCTGCGAGCATCGGCTGGTACTGACAAGACCAAGGATGATAACTGCATTGCCA
>JAUTBT010023014.1:0-20532 GCA_032361225.1 Lepetodrilus schrolli
CACACACACACACACACACACACACACACACACACACACACACACACACACACACACACACACACACCACCACCACCCATACACCACCACCGTCAGCCCATACTCCAATGCATTAGTTGAACCTACATTTGTGATAATGGTGAGCAACTATTCTGACAATTATCAGTGTTATGTGTGGATTCCCTCCAAATGTCTCATAATCCTTTGTGTTCACACTAAGTCTATGTCATGTACTAGAATATCACATATATTTAAAAGCATACAATCATGAACACAATCATGAACACAATCATGAACACAATAGTCAATATGTACCTTTTGATTTGTCTACACAGGCATCATGAGTATATTGGGCAACAAGTTACATTTTCCACAGGACCCACTGGATTTCAATATTTTCATAGTTTTTCATAGTTTTGTATGGATTATATTTTAATATCTATTTCCTAGTTGGTAATATGTAGCAGTGTATAGAACTTTTTTTTAATGTTTTTGTTAATACATGTATGATCATGATGATAAATATATCATTATGTTAATGATATTAGTGTAATATTTCTCTGTGAATGTTGTGAATGGTAAGATGTCGTCCTGGTAATGTGGATACAAAATCCCTTATTTCAATTGTATGATATATATTATGTGATTGTACAATTAAAGCAAATGAGGAATGTTGTAGTTGGCTTTTGATGAGTTTGTGTTATCATATTTTTTGTTTTATTTCTAATATGAAGGCAGGAAGTAATAACATCACTGAAAAGAATGTTACTGTCATGTAGGCCATTATCAGCTGATTACGATGACTATTTTTTTTTTAAATTAAAACATGCAAGTACATTTTTCAAACTAAAGTGATCGATGTGAGTTATATCGTTCAATAATGATTCGAAGTAAATATATGTCAAATTGAACATATTTTCTTACAAAATCTATTCATCCAATGCTCGTTTCTGACTGTCAACTGACGTTCATAGCAAATATGTAGACAATTGAAAATATCTTTAGGGAAATATTCTACGCCAAAAAATATCCGGTCGCTTATATCAACATAAATTGTATTTTTAACATTTCAAATGCAATAAAATGTTGATTATCTTATATTTTGTCATATTGCATGTTATTTCCCTATAATATATTGCTAGGTAAAAGTTATTATCGTTGATATTTCAATATTACTCTATTATTATTTGACGTATTTATCTTTAACGATACTAGCGACAACGATAAACATCCGGTTTTGTGATCTCTTTACTAATTATACTTTGATTGCGGGTCTTGTTCCCGTCAATCACAAAGAAAATGTATCTTCTGATTGGTCCTCCAGGTACAGGGAAGACTCTTCTGTTAAAACGCTTACAAAGTATCCTTAAACATGAGCACGTCTCGAAGTAAATAATGAGCTAGATAGTGACATGATAAACACTTCATATTTCGTGCAATTTTGTCGATCCGTCCATCAACTGTCCATATATAGCGGTTGTATAATACTAGTCAAAGCAGTAAACACACACACGCACACACACACACACGCACACACTAGAATAATAGATTATTTGTCAAGAAAAAAGCTTTCAGGATATCTTTCGTACTAATTGTTAAAACACTGCTTCTGCTGTTTGGCAATATTCCGAATGACAAATAAACCACAAAATAATTCAAATGAAGTCAATTTCCCTTGAGTAGAAATGTTAATGTAAATACGATATCCAATCTGTAAAATGACGAAATGATTACTAAAATATCTTGAAAATGAAATTTTGTCAATTAAAAATAATACAATTGAAATTTTAATGAGACATTTTATGATGAATATGAAATTTTGTTTGTAAAATTGACAAAATTAATATAAGAAAAGGTCCAAACTAAATCCCAGACAATATTTTTTAGAGCTTGCAATTATGTATTTGTGAAAATATTTTTGCATCATGTTAAAAAAAAAAGTGGATTAAGCTCACAGCTACATTTTCTAATGTTTCACTTTGTTCAATTGCATACTTACGTTTGCTTATTACATTTATACCAGTTCTGCGTAATATAACAGGGGAAGTATATCCGACAGGTGGAGCGATTCTTTGAGTTTTAGAAGCAGAAGCAGCAAGTAGTACGAAAGCAGGGCTACCCATGAAATGGGGACACTACACAGTATTTAATATTTTTAAATAGTATGGTTCTTCCATTTACAACATGCTATATTTCCTTGACCATGTTGCCTGCAGCTTATTCGCCTAAAGGACGGGAGGATGTGGACATGGCCCCAGCCACTATACCCACCGTGAGTGTTAAACACCAACGTAGATAGCCTATTTCCAGAGGAAATGTTGACCAGGCCCAGTTGGCTCACGGAGCTCTTGTATCCATGCTCTTGGAAGTGGTCTTGAAAGGTTGGCCAAGGCGGGTCGTAGCGCAGTGGTAGAACGTTGAGCCAAATGTTCCAGGTTGAAATCCCGCCCCGGGGGCCCGGCATCAATGTTCGCGAAAGTTATCTTTCTGACACGATATTGATAGGATGCGATGTCTGTAGAGTGGCAATGCAGTTATCATCCTTGTTCTTGTCAGTACCAGCCAGTGCTCGCAGGTTTACTGCAACATTTAGCACTATGGATGTTGCTGGTTTCCTCCTGCCCTAAACTGACAAGCTATGATATAAGTGAAAGAATCTTGAAAGCGGCTCTAAATTTTTTTTTAAAAAAGAGAAAAAAAAAGTAGGCCATGTTTATGCCATGTTTTATGTGTGTCAGTGCTTCAGTTATTTTTGTTAACGTGTCCTTTGCAGATTGGTACGAATTTGACCACAGTGACATTGGGGCGTCGTGATGACCTGACTATTCGTGAGCTGGGAGGGGCCATGGGTCCTATTTGGCACAGCTACTTTAAAGATACAACGGCCATAATCGTGAGTTCCTGTCTCTAGATACAATCCCGCTACAGTTTACACGAGTTCACATGAATTCATCCAACACTAAACTGAACTATCTTTCAAACACGACTACAATCGAAAACACAGATTCTAAACATGATGTTGGTCTACACTTTTTTCTACCATTGTAAATATGTTGTAAATATTGTTATCATGGATTTGCATATAGTTCATCATTGTTGATATTATGAAATATTTTGTTTAGAGAAAAGCTAACAGAGGTATGTAACTCATGTTTCTCTGTATTGTAGTCGATATCCAAGGGCCACAATCATCACATATAAGGTGAAAGATTCCCGCTGTGATGTCAAGCAATAGTTCACTCACCAAAGGGACACAACTCATATTTTCTTTGTACCAGAATCAAGGGACATAACCCATGTTTTCTCCATGCTGTGATCGCTGACGTGTGTTTCAGTACATGGTGGACGTGGGGAACAGGGTTCAGGTTTCGGCCGCGTGTATCCAGCTTCTGATGGTACTGTCTCACGCCGATACTCAGAGCGTACCAGTGCTGCTTCTTCTTAACAAGGTGTACGTGATCTCTGGGTCGCTCACAAACACCCTCTACCTTCCTGGGTGCTGTGTTATTTATAAACTAGAACAGAATCTTAATTTATCAAAAACATTAAAATTCATATTAACTGTACACTACAAACAATGATATTAGTTATTTTCTGCAAAATCAACACTTATCTCTTTCGTTTATGTTTAATTGAACCAACTGGTATCGAATGGAAAACAATAATTGTGGCAGTTCATGATAAATGTTTAACATATGATGTCATCTTTAGCAATCAGTGACATGTTGTGTCTATTTCACTGACATATGTCTATTTCACTGACATGTTGTGTCTATTTCATTGACATGTTGTGTCTATTTCACTGACATATCTTTCAGTGACATGCGTCTATTTCACTGACATGGTGTGTCTATTTCACTGACATATGTATATTTCACTGACATGTTGTGTCTATTTCACTGACGTGTCTATTTCACTGACATGTTGTGTCTATTTCACTGACATGTGTCTATTTCACTGACATATGTCTATTTCACTGACATGTTGTGTCTATTTCACTGACATGTGTCTATTTCACTGACATGTTGTGTCTATTTCACTGACATGTTGTGTCTATTTCACTGACATGTTGTATCTATTTCACTGACATATGTCTATTTCACTGACATGTGTCTATTTCAGTGACATGCCGACCGTCATGAGACGAGGGGAGCTCGACTCGCTGTTCCGTCTAGACGACATCCTCCAAAACTCCCACCAGAAGATCACTGTTCTGGAAATGAGCGCCAAATCTGGCTTTGGACTCGACTCTGTGTGCAAGTGGATCCTGCAAAACTACAAAGCTCCGACCACCACACCCGAAGATTGACCGCCACATCAGAAGATTGACCACCACATCGGATGATTGAGAGACATTGGACCAAATGTGGACATATTCTTCGTGATGTATAACACATGCAGCCATCATGACTACAACTCACCAAGTCGACCTATACAGGGATTAGAATCTTCCTTGGAATTCCGCGAATTTTCCGTTTCTGCTGAAAACACAATTTTCCGTTCTCGTCCCTGCCTATACTAGGACCAGAATGTTCGTTGGTACAAGCCTACTCAAACAAATTTGAATTATGTCATACTTTTAAAGTATAATCATCTGATAATATAATAATACATTTGTATTTACCAGTGTTCAACTTAAAGTATTACCTCTGCTGTAGTTGAAGGACCAATAGCATATTGTAGTATAGCAAGTACGTTGGTATGTTGTCTGTGCAGTAGTTCTTTTGTTCTGTTCTATGGTGACTAACTTTATGGAATATCCCTAAATGTCTGTGGGTGGGTGGTGTGTGGCCTGTGGGTGGTGTGTACCTGTGGGTGGTGTGGGTGGTGTGTACCTGTGGGTGGTGTGTGTCCTGTGAGTGGTGTATGTCCTGTGGGTGGTGTGAGAGTCCTGTGGGTGGTTTGTGTCCTGTGAGTGGTGTGTGTCCTGTGGGTGGTGTGTCCTGTGAGCGGTCTGTGTCCTGTGGGTGGTGTGAGAGTCCTGTAGGGTGATGTCCTGTGAGTGGTGTATGTCCTGTGGGTGGTGTGTCCTGTGGGTGATGTATGTCCTGTGGGTGGTGTGAGAGTCCTGTGGGTGTCCTGTGGGTGTCCTGTGGGTGGTGTGTCCTGTGGGTGATGTGTGTCCTGTAGGGGGTGTGTGTCCTGTGGGTGGTGTAAGTCCTGTGAGGGGTATGTGTCCTGTGGATGCTATGGCTATGTGATGTGTTCCTCAGCACGTATGGGTGAAAGATCGCCACTGCTTAAGTTAAACAACAAATTACTCACACCACAAAATGATTATAGTATTTCATGGTCAAACAAAATTTTACCTATATCTACATTTGATTTTTTTATCTACACAAATATATTGGGCAACAAGCTACATTTTCCCACTGGTTTTCAATATTTTCATATATTTTTATTTACTTATCTCCACCTATTAAAAATTGCAAGATAAAAAGAATCAATAAAACAGGTGGACAAAACTTGGGTAGCTGATTTCTTTTAACTATTGAGTACTGCAAGGAGCACTAATGCTAAACCATCCATCATTTGCATAATGCCATTGAAACATTTTTATGTTTTGTATGTCAACTTTGATTTCTTTTTAGTCCTTGAATTTTCAATCGTGGTAAATTATATGCACAAAGTCCTCGGCTGTATCACAACTATCTACCATGTCGATACATCAAAACAACATCATACACATTTTTTTGTTTGACCCCGGTTATTATAATAGCATTAAGTATTAGCATCCCATCACTGCCATAGCATATATATATATAGCATATTATATCGGACATACCAGTGACATAATGACATAGTGATATAGATAGTCATAATGACATTATAGTAAAATGTATATTTATTGTTCGTACTACCGGGTAGTATTGTTAAATGTTTTAGCTTTAATTTTTTTTATTATATATTGTTATTGTGTTATTTTTTAAGCTATTGTGATGGACCTAATTTAGATATTGAATATGTTATTGCTGCTTTTTGGAAGTAAATTCATAAAATATCAATGTGTTGTTTGTAAATATTTATATTACCAAGTTGCAATTTATGTATTTATGATTTAAAAGATTTACATTTCATTGTACATTTTCCACAATGAGTGTCCAGATGCGATGTACGAACAACATTGGCTTCAATAATCTCACAGAAATGTTTACTAGTGGAGGAGAACCTGCAACAACCATACACATAATGGTTTTGAACTCTCGTTAACTGCAATAGGCAGGAGGGTATATAAGGAGGCAGAAAACTAGACTGCGCACCTCCGCGACTCTAAGCTGGAAAGACAGAATAAAATCTGCTGTGAATCTGCCAAGCGAGTGTGCATCATTTATCCCCCAGATCCAACAGGTGAACTATCCTGCTGCACTAACAACACAGAATCTGCAGCAGAATCTGGTTTGGGGATAAATGTATTGGGATATATGCAGTCTGTCGCAGTAGTATTTGCTAGTCTGCTACACTCCTCTCAGTCAATTTGATATCTCTGCGAGGTATACTGGTGCTCATCCAATCAAATTCATTCTCTGGTTCATGTGACTTCAATATGACAGCCTCTATAATTAATCGGCCTTCCTCAAGTTATTTCCCTTGTGTTCTAGGTAATGATGTCAGATAACTTTAGTACCAAAGGGGAATAACTCGTTCAATAGCATTATACATTGCAGTTATGATGGCCGTGAGGTGAGTAGCACACTAGCACACAGTCGTGTAGGAGCTCTGCGACATAAGATATCTCACAGTCATAGTCTGCTACTGGCTAAACATGAATAGCGTGAGTTGCACCTCTTATTGCATTAAGATCATGGAATGGTACCCTCAAGTCCATATATGATACAAACGAACAAAGTTGAAAATATATAAAGACATTATATAGAGGATCTCATCTTGATATTACAATAGTTTCTACAGTTATGTGATAAATAGAATCTCATATTCATGTTCATATATTACTAGATATATTAAATGAGTTGGGAAAAAGATATTGTGCTCGGCAAAGCCTCGCATAATATAATTTTTGCTAACAGGTTTAATAAATTCAGTAATATATGAACATGAATATGAGATTATATTTATCACATAACTGTAGAAACTATTGTAATATCAATTTTTCAGTCAAACACTATATACGCAAATGTCTTTGGAACTGAGTTAAAGCACGCAGACAAAATATACTTCCAAGTACATGTATATACGTAAATATTAATAAATGTAATTGCATATTTAATTGAAAAAAAATATTTTAACTTTATATTCAACAAATTAAGTCCGAAGAAGCTCTAAAAGAGATCCCAAAACAACTGACTTTTCGTATGAATACAATTATAATAAACCATTTGTGTTATGGCACTTTTTATATTTATAGCATGGGTTTATTACACTCCCAGACACTGTTATGTGATAAAATATATTCTTGTCCATCTCGCATGTGGAAAGACACAGCATGGAGGACACCTGGCTAAAAGATGAGATTCAAACTCTATCTAGTAGTTCACAGTCCGACACTCTCCACTGCCAGCCTATCCTTACAGTCAGCAATTGTTACTGCGTCATATTTGCCAATTTGGAAACATGCATTCAAGAATGATTGAAACATTATTGTTTTACGTCACAGCGGGAATATTTCACCCATAGGCGACGACTATAGCGTTACTTTACAATGCAATAGAGCCACTCTCAAGATGCTTTCTCTAGTTAGTTTTATGGCAGGAGGAAACCTGCAACATCCGTAGTACTAAATGTTGTAAACCTGCGAGCACCAGCTTGTACTGACAAACCAAGGAGCATCCTATCAATATCACATGAGAAAGGTAACTCTCACAAACATAGATGCAGGGCTCCCAGGACAGGATTTGAACCCAGGGCCTTTAGTTCCAAATCGTCGCGTATGGGTGAAGATTCACACTGTGACGTAAAACAATAATTCACTCACTCACTCCAAAGTCCAAATGTTCTACCATTGTAGAACAGTTGGACTTTTGGAACTAACCACCAGTAGTCATTATAACATACATTGTAGCTAATCAAACTAAAAGAAAAGGCAGAACAAATACGATATTATTATATATATTTATTTGATACTTTCATTGGAAAACAATTTGATGGTTGAATGTATACATCTTAAAAGAATGTTCAGATACTGAATGATAAGACGATCAAAACTAAACAATCACATGGCTGGAAGTTATTACAATCAATGCTGGAAGAGATGAGCTGATGAATACATGACTAAGAAATACATGTGGACCCTTCACGGGGCAGTTGCCCCTCTGTGCCATGCTCAAACAAACTCCCATATTGAAAGCAGTCCGGGTTGATAAATGTGATCATAAAAACTAAATCCAATTTTTGGATCTTGCATTTCTTCTGTTATCAAAGCTTTCTGTGCCAAACCTAATATTCCTACTTTCCATTCCATGTAGTTTTGGCAATCGCTGCATATAGATGCGAGCTGGTCTACTGTCTGTCACGGCTCGTCATGGACTTGCTCAGATGTACAAAACCTCCCAGTGTACTCGTTGCCAGAAATCTACTCTGTCAACTCTGACCTCTCCTGGCCTACAGTATGATCATGTTTATAATGATGCTACTAATAATGATAATAATGCTGATGTTTATGACGATTCTCGGCACCAATAACAAACCTGAATCTACCCGAGATAATGAAATATGATATTTCCGTAAAAATGTGCAAGGCTTCAATATGGGAGCTGTAATTGCATTTGGGTTTGGTAAAGCTAAACTCAAAAATGATATTCCGATTGTAAATTTCCCTCATGAATGCTAATGATATATAATGATACGGTATATACCAACACTGTGATATATGAATCAATATTTGGGATTCAAACCAAATTCAGTATTTGATTATTGCATATACTTATATTTCGGGGAAGCAAATTACACACAAATGTTTTAGTTTATGTACACATAAGTATAAGACGTTAGCACTATATCGTTGAATATTGTGGAATTGCATGAACAAAATAAATTTTAAAAATGCCATAATTATCTACAAAATCAAACAATTGTATATATACACACACAACCTACAACGATTCAAAGTAAGATAAAACAAAAATGAAATTGCACGGTGTTAACATGTTTAATATGTGGAATGTTTTGATTGAAAAATCAACAGGCAAAAAGTATTCAGATTTGTTTACAATAAAATATCACAAGAAATTACATTAAAATACAACTCCTTAAATTGCTAAATTGGAATAATTAATATATCATTAAATAATTCAATGCACTAATTACCATTCAAAAACATCACATGCAGTGTGAGAAAGGCCTCAAAACAGGAATGTTGTGTACTTGTTAAATATTTCCACATACGGCTTCAAACAATGTTGATGATTACAGCCTATTCCAGCATAGATACACCTTGTTCTCCCCAAATTATTCTATTTATACAAGAATCAACTTTGCTAAAACTAATCAGAATCATTAATAAACACAGCATTGTCGTGTCCTTAGAATAATGCTTGAAAGATATTCAAAATCAGCATTATTCCTAGGCATAGTCTCGACTTTGTGATGTTGGGTTTACCTATGGCCATGATAAGTCCTGTTTATCTCTCCACAGACCTGCCCTGGGAAGATGTGTGGCGCATTCATTCACTGGTCATATAAAACACAATTCAATCAATTGATCTTTTTCTTCTACTGGTGTCCACCAGAGTTGCCCTATATATCAGTGGTCATTTGTCCAGCAGGGACAGAGGGGACCGAGACAGCACACTCTCAGTGTGTGGTCAGAAACAAGCAGAGGAATGGACGTAGAACAAAGTGCCAACGGCGCTAACGTTGCAACAGGATCATGCTGCCTTCAATCAGAAGTGTGACAATGGCATTAATAACTGTGATGTGTGACAATGGCATGAATAACTGTGATGTGTGACAATGGCATTAAGACAATGGCATTAATAACTGTGATGTGTGACAATGGCATGAGTAACTGTGATGTGTGAATAAATTAACTTAATTTAAAATACAATCTAATGCAAAATTTACCATTACAATATTACTAGGAAATGGAATTCAAATGAAATGTCAGGTGCGAAGGTGAAAAATTCAGTCACAAGCATAACCGGAGCGTTGTCAATGTCCATGATGATGAAACTGGATATTTGTATCAGTGAACGATATACATATACCGTATATATTTATACATAGATATATAGTTGATCAATATATATATATATATATATATATATATACCCGGTATAAATAATTCATTTTCTGACAGAATTATCTCCCTTCCACCATTAAATGGAAATCCAAGACTAGCTGACATCTTCAATAATATTATTGTTGCTTTCCTAGGGGGCTGTGCTATAGTTTACATTTATTCCCAAATAAAAGTCAATAAATTGAGGAAATTTCCAATGGGCATCTTTAAATTTCAAGAAAATGACGGTATTTCCTGCTTTAACTCAGGAAATGCATTAAGAAGTTTCTGTACCCGCTGCACTATTTGCAAGCATACCCTATCTCAGGTCACCTCCAGTGTGTAAAATGTTAAAATAAACATGGAGTGTGATATCATCAGATGTAAAATAGTTTTGAGCAGATTTCTACATGAATTAAGGCACAATACCGCAACTGGGGCCAACACCTGCTAACAAAAAGTGTACCTCAAATATTATGAAAATTGGATCTATGATAGCACTTTATCATAGTGAACAATGCTATAGATGGCTAACCCTGAGTTTTATAACATAATAGAGTATATGTTGCAATATGAATACATTCCCAACAGACAATGTACATGTGACCAACAAAACAAAAGCAGCAATGTCTAAAGAATTGACGTATATGGAGGAAAATACAATGCTAAAAGTCACATAATGATGATGAATGATCTGACGTACATTTACAAGATTTGCTGTGCTTTGCGAGATCTAGTCGACAGAACTTGAATTATTTCTGAGACAAAGTAACAATTTCACATTTCTGTTCCCACTAAACTGTTTGGAAATTATTTTATTTTATTTATATTAATTTTCTTAAATTGGGGTTTAGAGATGTTTTCAAGATTCTTTCACTAAAATCACAGCTTGTCAGTTTAGGGCTGTAGCACTGAATGTTGCAGTAAACCTGCGAGCACCGATTGGTACTGACAGACCAAGGATGATGACTGCATTGCCACTCTATAGACAGCGCATCCTATCAATATCGCATCAGAAAGGTAACTCGCGAAAACTGATGCCGGGCTCCCGGGACAGGATTTGAACCCGGGGCCAAAGTCCAAATGTTCACCTGCCCATCAAAAATATTACTGTGATCCATAATAACCATCTTAAAGAAAATATGGAGGGTGAGGCAAATATAGCATTAAATCTTTGTCGGCTATTATTATTGCTGATATGTAATATTTTAAACTAAATTTGAAGAAAACATTCAAAAATGATGCCTTACTGTTCTACAATAATGTTAATCTCTATCAACACTCTAAGAATAATATAAAACTTGGATTCAAAACAGCCATTCTCTGCAATAAAATATTTCAATGTTACGAATATTCATACTTGTATCAATCCTCAACAAATGCGTTTATATCAGTCATGACACCTGCTTTCACATACAACAATTCCACCTATATATATATATACAAATAGTGTAATTTTTACACAAACTTTTATACAAATTATTAAATATGGTGATGTAACAATTTAACAAGTGAACTATCAGAAATTATTTTAAGATTTACACATATGAACACAAACACAAGATCATACATATGAATACAGATGAAAATGCCTAGGATTTACCTCATTTATATATTTGACAATATATACACAAATACCAACAACTATATAGGAAACATTTTTACATCCGATGTATATGAATATATGTTACTAGCTAGGCTAGTATATGATATGAAAATGAACATATTTCATGTAGTATTCTACAGATGCTGCAACAGCAATACTTTGCACCAATCACAATTCTTGTAGCTCAAATTGAACACATGGTTTCCATTTTGAGATTCTCACACACCAAAAAAAAACTAAAAAATAATTTTGATGACTCAGTATTGTAAAATCATCGCTGACTTACCTGGAATGTCATTTGAAAATACAATGGCAGGAACATGCAACTATAATGAAAAAAAAAAGAAGGTAAATTGTAAAAAGAACTACGGCAAGGACGTGTAGATGTTTCCATGGTTACACAGACGATTCTTTCAGACACGGCGCGGGAACTTCGTAGCTGCGCCTGGCGTTGACCTGGGCGAACATGGCGCCACGGTGGATGTGTGGTCGGTACCGCACCGCCCCACTGCTGGCTGACAGGTCACGACGGCCGTAGCCATTGTAGGTGTGGTCGCTGAGACTGCGTACAGACAGCGTGTCGCAGTGGTGGATGTTGGCACGGCTACGTCCCTGACGTTGACTGAGACTGGCGATGGACATGCTGTCACGGTCGCGATGGTCCACCACGTATGCGTCTGTGTGACCCCGCTGTGCGGTGTGGGGGCGTGGAGGTCGGGGGTTGGTGTCATCTGACAGGGTGCGGGGCAAGTTCTGGACCTGCTTGTCCACCAGTGCGTGGATCCTTCTCGTGATGTCTCGCCCCAACGTGTGCGAGTGATACATCTCGGGGAAGTTTCGTTCTTCAGCGTTCCACGACGTACCTGTAAATATAAAAAATGCAAACACATGTATCTGTAGAAGAAAATTAAGTTGATCGTTCATTCCATTAAAACTAGTAATCACCTTGTGAATCTGGTAAACATTTTTAGTGCAATTTCCATATTTTGACAGCTGTAACTTTGTTAAAACTATAAATCACTGGTGAATCTGGTAAACATTTTAAGTACATTTTCCATATCGACAAGTAACCACGACTTCTGAGCACGAAATATGAATGTGATGCGAAATTAAACCGAGTGAGTAATAATTGTATATTTGGTGGGGGGAGAGACTTACCTGGAATTCTTGGCTCTGGGTCAGCACGATGTCCACGTGCCATGTCTGCCGAGCTGCGCCTCTCTGTGACATGTCGTCCAGTACTGACCGGTCCAGCGATGGAACTGACCGGCAGTCTCACCTGCTGCGACTCCACCACCATCGTGGGCACTGTATCACGTGGCGGCCGGCTCGTCGCGATATCTCTACTGGCCGAACTCTTAGTCTGTGACACGTGGCTCGGAGAGACACTTGGCGAGGACTGACGTACGGACGTGTCACTGACAGGGCGTGTTGTGTCGGATGTGTCACGAGGGTGGGGATCAGTCGTTGCGGGTCGGGGCGGCTTGTGAATGACAGGCTCATTTTCAAAGTTGGGCTTGGATCTCTTGAAATGCCGGTGGTTTGGCTGTAACGTGCTGCTCTCACCAGGTTTGTGTCTGTCCACGCTGATCGAAGACAGTTGCTGTTCGGACACGATTGGTGCGTAACTCTCAATGTCGTGACCCGACGACCTCAAGCTAAAGCATGCACCTACACCTTTGTGAGCATCAGGCTCCGAGTGCTGTCGAACCAGGGGCGCACGAACGCGGAATTCCTGAGTCGTCTCCCTGACTTGTGCCGTCCGACTCTCATCACAGACGTCCACCTGCTGCGGGTGATTCTGGCGCCGCGGTGGCTGGGGGGTCAGAGGTCGCAGGATGGGTTTGACAGGCTGAGGCTGGACAGACTCTGGTTTCGGGGTGGCCGACGCGTGCTTCTGGGAAGTCCGCGAGAAGTGCTTCGGTGAAGTGGTGTCGAAGTGCACAGACTTAGTACTGCTTGGACTGGACGGACTGGCAGGAATGTGGATGTTGTTGTTGTTATTATTATTGTTGTTGCTGGCGTTGTTGGCGTACATGCGGAATATCCAGTGCCTGCCCGTATGTAGGTTCTGGTTGCAGATCTTGGACAGACTTCGACGCTGGTAGAACAGTAGATATGCAGCCTTCGTGGTCACTTGTTTATCTGACAAGACCTTGACCCTTGTGTCATCATACTCATGCCAGTGGCCATCCACTGGGTTCTTACAGAAAGCTGCAAAAAGCAACACAGTAGGAATCATTAATAAAAGAGTAACTCAACATTGAATTGCAAGCCCTTAGAATCATACCACTGGTCATTCTATTATCAATACCCATTTTGGTATATTCCCTGCGTGAGGTTAGTCATGTGTTTATTTTTGTACCATATTCTTATGGGTACGTGTGTGACAAGACTTATCAACACGTGAATGATACTGAAGGTATACAATCACAGATAATCACAGAAAAAATTGTCATTTTGACAGCATCACCCATGCAAATTACAGGGCCTCATTCATGTCCGAGAGACTATCCAATGCTTGGGAAGTAGCCCGAGGAGGGCCGAATGAAGGACTACCTAACGCTTTCATTATTGAACTTCACGCCACCGAAAAGAGTACCGAAAAGTGTTTGGCCATTTCGGTTCGGTTCGGTGAATACAGAATGGGTTTTTTCGGCCCTAAACTGGAGTATATTCACTTAGTATATGTATTATGGCTTTTGTACTTTAAGAAATTTCCTCTCCACTCAATTTCAGCAGTAAAATGGTTCCCAAAATTGACAACAATAGGACATTGTCATCTTCAATGAAACAGACTGGTAATAAGGGAAGGTTACAATCGGAATTGCTCGCGAAAATTGGAAACTGCACTCTCTACTCAATGTAATTACGATATACAAAGATCACCTGCTGTACACTGAATGAACTGTTTACATTTGAACCAAATCTATTGTCCATTATACAGGAGAAGTTAGCGGCTTGATGAAAATGATTGTATGTATTATCGTGAGATAAAAAAAATGCTTAAAATATGAAATTCTTGAAATCCAGTGGGACATGTGGAAAATGTAGCTTGTTGTCCAATAAGCTTGTGTAGACAAATCAAATGTACCTAAGTTCAGGTAAACCATGAGATATGTCAACAAACTGTGATTGTATGCCTTTCTTAACTTGCTAGAGGACAGCATTAGTGTGACAAGTCCAGCCTGTGTGGGCCACGAACATCGGTGCATCTGTGCAGACATAAGTCCTTCATTTCACAAGTCTTGTTAGTACCAGCCAGTGCTCACAGGATTACTGCAACATTCAGTGCTACTGATGTTGCGGGTTTCCTCCTGCCATAAACTGACAAGAGGTGATATAAGTGAAAGAATCTTGAAAGTGGCACTAAACCCCAATTTAAAAATAATGAATGAAATCACGAAAGGATCGTACCAGTAGGCCAGGCGTAGGTTCGCGTCACTTCCTGCTATAATAAAAGCTGTGCCGTGATTTAGGCCCGGACTACAGATACAACCCTTTCGTGAAACGCAGACACAGAGGATGAGCAGACCTGTGTAGTGGCCACCGTTCATGTTGCCATAGTGGTTGCAGACCGCATAGAGGTCATACATGAGGTCATCTCTCCCGCTGACCCGCCCACGGTCGGATCGCTGCACCACGTGGTCAGTCATGTCCAGCTGTTCCACGGGGAAGTTGACCAGCGTATTCAGCTTGTTCCTTCTCATGCCGATCTGAACAGGAATTGGGAGAACCAGGTAACCATGGGACGGATGTCGATGGTAATATTCATAAACTTGAATTAAATTGAGCTAAAAAAACTCGATTACTGAGAGCTTGATAATGAAATGTCAAAGTGAAGGTTAAAACAAACAAAAAATCTGTAATCAATTGTCGGAATAATACATATCCAACGTTAAATAAAGTTTCTTCTTCTTAAATATTTGACAGACGTATTTATCGAACACTGCTGACCTGTTTGAATCTCTTGAGATGGATGACGAGGACGTCTGGAAGAGTCCACAGACCCAGGGTCTTGATGGTACCTTGCTGCTGCTTCCTACAGTGAGGGCACAGCCACGCGTCGTCACCGCACAGCTGCAACATAGCAGATAGCAACATCGTCATCATGCACCATCACAAAAAAAATGTGCCTTAATGGTCGAGTGTTTGAAAATCACCAGAAAATTAACCTGTCCCGAAATTACCTCTAGGAATGACAAAATAAATAATGATGGAAGTTCCCAGCTCTGGTCCAAAGCTGTCTATTGCTTTACCTGTGGATTATACAGTCAGTCGTCTTTGATTAAATATATGAGTTATTTTCTCTCACTATATATCTGTTTCCAAGAAAAGACATGCAGAAAACAATAAATAATCCTGAAATGAAAGTTGGGATTCAATTCGCAGGCAAACATTTCATGACTGACTGACTGACTGACTGACTGACTGAATTAATGAATGAATGAATGAATGCTTTACATCGTAGCGGGAATATTTCACACAAACGCAACAACACAAACATGTCGGTACACACCTGTACAGTTTAACCTATTTTATCCTATTCACAGAAATTCTACCAATTTGTTACTGTTGATTCTATCCAATCAGAGCCTTCCTGTAAGAAACAGTGTAAGGGGACATTATCTACCATAATGACCACCGTCTTACACAACAGTTACTATTGGAGATAATATACCAAAGGATCAGATTTTGGCAAAATTTATGCACTGCGTGAGTATTCATAGAACGAAGGTGCTTGAACGTACCCTTTCCTCCTGGGTATAGAGTCTGAAGCACTCATCGAGCGAGGCGGATGGATTGAGGTGTTGTGAGATACGCATCTGGTGTACTGATGGATGTTCGTCTACACTGTCATCATCTTCTAGTACAAAACTGCAACACAATTAAAATTAACAACATATGTAATAACATATAGAAATTTAATAATAAAACATGAAATTTATATTTAACAATAAATTTACATTTTATAGTTAATTCAAATTAAGCTGACATGGTTAATAATTCGAATAAAAAAAAATACATAAATCAATTCATTAATTTAAATTTAATAATGTGATCAATAAACTCCCATTCCAAGCCGGCTTATCTACAATTATCTATTACAGACTTATTTAATCCATCTGATAATTTCGTCATATTATCACGGCCATACAACACAAAACATCACTGATTGCTATTTTCCCTCCTGATGACAATTATAGATGCGCTATGGATCACCGACAGATTGAGAGATACAAACACTGATGTCGATGCAAAGCAACACATTGATACATCTCACGGTACTCACAGTTCTTTGGTTTGTGTCGCCCACTCGGCCACCAGTTTCATGTGGGATGGTCCACAGTCGTCTCCGTTGTAACTCAACGCCCTGAAGACATCAACAACATGCACGTGACACTCACGACAATATCTGTCACGTCAAAAATAAGTGTGGCATGGGTGTGTAGAATTAGAATATGTATGTATGTACATGCGCGCGCGCGTGCGTGTGTGTGTGTGCGAGTGCGTGCGTGCATGTGTCAGTGTATGTAGGGGGTGGGTTGAGGCTGGGGTAGGAGGAAGAGGTGAGATGGGATATGTAAACATATAAATGTTAATAATTAGAAAATTACAAAAGGAGGGAATTTCTAGAAGCACCAATGTGGTGTTATGCTGGTCACTATTGCACAGGGTATCGTTTCTCGAAGCTCTCATATCCACTACGAAACCATGGCGCTCTCATAAGCGCCAGATCGCCTTGTATAAGAGATTGCTACGTGATTGCTTATGGTGTTGTAGTAGCTTTGAGAAACGACATCCTGGTGATGACCTGGGTGGTCAGCAACTGACCTGTCCACAGCCTGTGTGTACAGTGGCATCTCCACATCGGTCGGCAGGTACGTCCGCCCTGGGCAGTCCACCACCCTCAGTCTGAACAGCACGCCCTTCTGTAACGTAAACCACACTTTAAACCATTGAAAATTATAGATAATGTAAACCACACCGTAAACCATTGTAAATTGTAGATATTCTGTAATGTAATCCACACTTTAAACTATTGTAAAATGTAGATATTCTGTAATGTAATCCACATTTTAAACTATTGTAAAATGTAGCTATCCTGCAATGTAATATCAACTTAAACTACCATAATTTCTGTTCTAGATTTTTTTTTGCGATGTAAATCAACTTTAAACCATTGTCAAACATAGATATTCTCCAATGTAAAATAAAATGTATACTACCATGTTTTACATTGTCATTTTTCTTAAACCATTGCAAAAATAATATATGCTGCAGTCATCATAAAAAAAAGTAGATTTAAAGTAATATAAATCAAACCACCAACTTATGTATAGCATACATTTATTCTTCAATGTAAATCTAATCTAAAACCATCATTAAAAAAATGTAGATATTAGGCAATGTAAATAAAACTTCACATTATTAAAAACTACAAAATATACCAAATTGTAGGTAACCTCCATCCTGCAGTGGATATACAAATTTAAACAGTTACAAGAAACCATTAAAAAAGCATTACTATCTTGAACATAATATGCAAATAAAATGCTTTCTCAAATTCCTGGCGAATATATTATCAGTTTCAGCAAGTCGACTAAAGATATCCTAAACTAATAATATATTAAATATCTTTGGACATTTAACACTCTTCAGGCTGGAGGCAACCGGAGATGCCCTAAAGAGTCATGCCTGTGCCTAATCTAACAAAGAGAGGGTTTAAAAAAAATAGTATATTGCAGTTGTTTGGATTTGTTTGGACCAGGATATTCATGATTATGTTCTCAGTAAGTTTAAAGATAGGCTCCAGAAACAAAATGATTGCACGTATACATGAGTCTGGAGATTGAACTTTGTGTGACACGACCCCACATTAAAAGGTCTTGATTTCAGTGCTAAAAGTCGCATAAAACTCTCAAATTATGACAATGTGCTCCATGTTAATATCCATGTGGTATGTCAGATACCAGCGAGTGGACAGCATAGACAGTGGACAGAGTGGACAGAGTGGACAGAGAGAGGAGGCAGTGGTGATCCAACACCGTCTCGGGGCCACCTTAGATTGGAGAAAAATGCCTTGATGTTCAGCACTTGAAAACTTGTCACAGACATTACTTCCTGACCATAAGGTGGACACGCACACACCACACCACACCACACATGCACACACACGCATGAACGCACGCAGACAGAAATGTGTGACCAGTGGCTACCAACCTGACTGACCGCATCCTGTTTGACCGACTCCCCCAGACACAAGAGGATTTCCTTCTGGAGTCTCTTGTAGGTGAAGTCTCTCTGTACATGGAGGACACACGGACTGCAGAACCGGAATCTAACACCAACAAACAAATAATACAATCTAGATAAAATCATATTTGTAATATAGATATAACCTTTTATTATATACTTAACAGTGAAAGACAGATTTCTCAATCTGAGAAAAGTAATAATTTCTATGCAGTGACAAGAACATAGTGATAAAATCCTATATACAACCTGTATATTATCGTATATATATAATCTAGATATTATCCTATATTATTTACAATCTAAATGTAATCCTATACATAAATTCTATATGTGTCCTAATTTTTATTTTAATTGGGGTATAGATTCTTTCACTTATATCACGACTTGTCAGTTATAGGGCAGGAGGAAAGCCACAACATCCATACCACTGTTCTACCACTGGGCTACCACCAGCCGCGTTATCTAAATGTAATCCAATAAGTAAAATATGTAATTGAGATACAATCCTATGTAAATCTAGACATAATTCCTCTATAGGGTGACATGTACATTATAATGTATGCATTAATTTCATGATCTACAGTATAATATTCCTTGAATGTTCAATGATCTTGAAAAAATTATATTTCCTCACGGTCCAACCTCAGCCAACACCACCCAGCCCACCACAATAGCATACTAACCACCCTACGGTACTCAACCACACACAGTGGCCACACACCACCACAACCACCACCGCCCAGTGAGATGTGTACTTACAGTCCTTGTGGATTAGCGGATTTCTCCGCGTGGATTATGAGGATGTGGACACACGGTGTCTCGTAACGCACTTCGTCCGGCGACGGTTCTGTGGCTACCTCGAAGGCGTACACCGTTTCTGTTTCGGGAATGTCAGAAAGAGGCTGGTCATCACTATAAGTTGCTCGGAAACCATCATCTAGCATCTGACATATCACCAGCTGGAAGCAAACATGAAAAAACAATAATTCAAATTCAAATTAACTTAAAACACTAAAAATCTCTTAACAAATACGATAAAATGGAGTGTTTAAAATTCCTGCAAATATTGAAGTGGTTAATCATTTTCAGCTTCAATCATTTTCAACACCTGGATGGCGCCTGTAAACTATACAAATAGATATTACAGTTTTCGCCAGCACAGACTTTTATTTCATAGAAGTTACTGTTTTATCAATATAGGCTCAGCATGTTATTATGCTAGGCGAGTCAAGAATAACCAAACTCGAATAATACATATCAATGATATTATCGAATAATATCTACATTAATTTTTTTAAAATCCCTTAGATATACTGTGCAAATATTAAATATTTGTCTACATAATATTTGCATCATAAATTAATTTAACCAAAATGGTAATATATCCCATGAATAAAGTCACTCTAAAGCATCACAGACTCCAGTCAGCAAATTTTAACTGGTTCCATCTGCCGATACAAGCACTTAGACAATACATCCTCATTCCCCCCCC
>JAUTBT010023025.1:0-20531 GCA_032361225.1 Lepetodrilus schrolli
ATATCACGACTTGTCAGTTTATGGCAGGAGGAAACCCACAACATCCGTAGCGCTGAATGTTGCAGTAAACCTGCGAGAACCGGGTGGTACTAACAAGACCAAGGATGATAACTGCATTGCCACCAAGGTAACTTTCATGAACATTGATGCCGGGCCCCCCGGGGCTGGATTTGAACCTGGAACCTTGGCTCTTAAGTCCAACTGTTCTACCACTGCACTACCACCCGCCCCTTGAAATCCAATTACCATAATGTGCAAACAGTAATAATGTAATAATAATATGCGCATTTACATTGTGTCATATCCATGCTTATTACCCCAGTCAATGTGTCAGTGTGCTGTCATTTTCCTTCTTAACTCCCTGGGGAGTACCATATTTTCTATAATAATTTGAACCCTCTAATAGTTCGAACACCTAAATTAATCACCAAAAATTTCCACCAGAATGCTGCTAATCACAATAGAAACAACGATATTTTGTACTTCAATTCGGTTGTCCCTAAATTTTCATATTTTTCTAATAATTCGAATGGCTACAAATATAATTATTGTCTCCTGTTCAAATTATTAGGGTAATGATGGTACACAACCCAAGCTGCCATTCAAGGTACTAGAAGGCTATCATTCACATGCCCATGTTATGCTACTGGGAACCCATTCTCTGCTGGATGAATAATATTCTTAGTCTGGACGATCTAGCCCACAAATTGAGCTAACCCACCACAATTTGTAACACAAACCTTTTGGGTGTTTTTCATGTTATGAAGGTGCCTAATACAAAATATTAAAAGTCTAAAAAAGTCTCATGTTGATAGAGGCCTTTTTCAGAACCAAAATTCAAAATGGCTGCAAGAATTTATATTTTACTCTATTTTGGTCGATTGTATTTAAGGCGATGATCACTCCCCCCCAAAAAAAATCAATAAAATGACACGTTCAGACATATAAACCATATATCACCAACAAAGAAACATTCTAAAATATTGCTTGGCATCTTGTGTCATCAAATAAAGTCAAGCATCCTTTTTCAAAATCCAAAATAGCCACTATGAATAACTGCATTTTAATCACGTATTAATACTGTAATTAGTGTACAGCAGATTTATCAGACTCAGTAAGACAAGTAATTCTAACCTGTACAAATGCTTCTTTCTTGGATCTCCACCAGTTCCAAGGAAGTATCTGTAAAATCACAGAACAAAGTTTTAGAAAAATGAACGTTTGATAAATTACATTGAAACAAATTAGCTAAAACAATAAAAAATATCATTAAAATAAATAAATTAATAACAATGTTAATATATTCCTCTTAACGCTTAACACTCCCCGCCCCTATACATTAATATGAAACAATTAAACAGATATGTATTTCAATAGTTCTTATGGAAGTTACATGAAAATATTGACAGAGAAAAGGTAATACTAATATTGTGTGTATGTGATACATACACAAGATCTAGTTTGGGATTATAAGCCAGGATGGTGGACACCTCCCACTTGTCCAGTGTCAGGAATAACTTCTGGTCCTCACCCTTCTACAACACATACAAGTTGCAATAATAATTTATTTTTTAAAGTAGAGAAAAAAACGCAGACAAAAAAAAGAGTTGTAATAATAATTATTAACCTATAGTATCTTGGGTTGTACATTGGATGGTACATTGGATGGTACATTGGGTTTTAAATTGGGTTTTAAATTGGGTTGTACATTGGATGGTACATTGGATGGTACATTGGATGGTACATTCAATATGGTCAATGGTGCTTGTGTCATGGTTTCAATACAGCAATGGTTCTTGGCCCTGAGATTACAAAAAAACCCATTTTGAGTATGTTTTCATGCTCAAACTAAAATTTTATATGGGGATTTGTTAACAAAACTTTCAGTTGAGCATGAAATCATACTCAAAAAGTTTTTTTGTAATCTCAGGGCCGGGTACTAATCAGAGAATTGGATTTCATTTTAAAATAAGGCTGTCATATATACATTTTCTCTTTATCAGAAAACAACCATTTTATAGATATTGCCACTGAACTGATACACACTATAGAAAAACAACTTTCATAAAATGAATAGGTGTTAATTAAGCTTTGTCATTATAATAAGGATCTATGTGCTATGTTAGCAAGTAATATCTTTAGAATATACTAAATACAATGGAAGAATGTTTCTATTTGCCAACATCTTCATAACGTAGCCTTATGTATCCAGGCATGGCAACGGAGAATTGTGATTTCAGTGGAATACAAGCCTGGGGTCTGCGGTCTGTAGATACCAAGCCACGTCTAGGGCAAATAGACCGACCCCATGAACAAAATAATCAGCGGCCTTCTGCGGAAAATTGCCATGTTTGTGGATCACACTTACAAAGGATGTGATCATGGCCACGTGTTTAAAGTAGCCTGCAGTGGAATCTTTCTGAGGTAGGACCCAGAAGTACTTGGACCCGTCCGACGATACGACCGGCTTTGTGTACTGAAATACGTCACATCATGTTAGTACAGTAAAAACAGGCTGCATTACATTAACATTACAATTATTTAATTATTTAACATAATGTCTTCACTAAAAAAGAGTTTCTTATTGCTCAACATTTTACATTTTGTCAGTTATATATCAATATCATCAAGAGTATGTAAAGGTACATGTATTTAAATGTTTCAAGTATAGATTACACATTGAACCACAAATTCCATTGCTATGAATATTATTTATTCACTTCAAGGGTCCTACAATTTTGGTAAAATTAATTTACTTATACACCACAACATTGACTTTTAACAATACTGTCTAAATACATACGGGTGATCATGGCATATTTGTTTAGCATTTCAAGGACAAAGATGTCATAACTTACCATGTCGTTCCAACCTCCATGGCTAGTCTCTTTTATACTCTGTTAAGTAGAACAGTGAAAAGTTTCTAATTTCTAACAATGCACAATATACATGTACAAATTTAATATTTTATGTAAATTAGAAAGATTATTAATCCATAAAAACAGCATTATTCAATTATAAATTCAATAATACCACATCAATTGTTGGTATAAATCCAGCACATTTTTTGTTTTGTTTGATATTGTTTGCAGTATTAAGACAGTCATTGCAATTATATACTCACAATACCTAGTAAGTGTATGCTCACAATAGAATAGTAACTGTATGCTTTCAATAGTAACTGTATGCTTTCAATAGTAACTGTATTCTCACAATAGTATTAAAGGCATACAATCATGGATTTTTGATATATTTCATGGTCAAACATATTTTACCTGGAATTATGTACATTTGATGTCTACGCAGTATATTGAGCAACAAGCTACATTTTATGCAGGTCCCACTGGTTTTCAATATTTTCATATTTTATTTTACTTTTTTATTTTTAAATTTTTTTTTTATCTCACAATGATATTCAATATCCAGGTGGATCTGCATAAAATATAGCTTGTTGCTTGTGTAGACAAATCAAATGTACAAACTTTCAGGTAAAATATGTTTGCCCATGAAATTTGTCAACAAACCATGATTGTATGTCTTAAAGCAGACATTTCTCACGATGTATCTACAAGGTGACAAGGTACTCACAAGGTCACAGTTTCCATTTCTGGCTTGACACTCCGTGACGATGGAGAAGTTCTGAGGCCTGTTCATCCAGCTGATTAGCAGAGACTTCTCACTCTTCCATGCCACCATGGTAAAGTAGTACTCCCTGAAAGATGTGTGCGAACAGTGTACCACACGAAGAACAGTGCATCACACAAAGAACAGTGTACCACACGAAGAACAGTGCACCACACAAAGAACTGTGCACCACACAAAGAACAGTGTACTACACGAAGAACAGTGCACCACACCACAGCTGGTACAGTAGCACATGTAATACCATAATTACTCTAATAAGTCGAACAGGAGAAAATAATTAATTCGTAGCCGTTTGAATTGTTAGAAAAATTCCAAAATTGAAAATGACTAACGTAATTAGGGACAACCAAATTAAAGTAAAAAATAGTTGTAAATGAAATAGTTAATAAATTAATGATTAAAAATAATAATTAGAAAATTACAATTTGAAAAACATTGGTCATGTTTGTATTTTTAGGGTTGAAATATCTTTTTTTTGCCGATTAATTTAGTGGTTTGAATTATTAGGGTAATTACAGTACACCAAGAATCACCCATTATGATCTGTGGCTGTTATATGTGAACAGTTGCTTTTATATTTTATTCATAGCTTTTATTTGTCATCTGTGGCAGTAATATGTGATCCACAACCAGTATTTAATATACAAAGTTATGGATGAGACAAGTGTGATGTGTGTTCTCATGTAACTGTCTAGACAAGAGAGAAACTTTGGAAAATGCATTTTCCACAAATGATAAAGTATGCATGTAATTTATGCATGTAAAAAGGTATTATCCAACATATGGTTCAAGATAACTCATGACATAAATATCATATCTTGCACAGTAGTGCATAACGTCTGGAATGATTTTCATTGGCTGGTTACATGGCTTGCATCACAATTTTCCAATGCCTGTCATCATGATAGACGGTTTCATTGGTTGGTACGGTCAGGGCGGTGGGGAGATGTATTCATCCCCGTTCAAAAAGTTGTTGGATAAAGAAATTAAAACACTCGCTAGTGTGTCATATTGATATTACGACACTCGTGAATCACTCGTGTCGTAAAATCAATATGACACACTAACTCGTGTATTAATCTCTATTTATCTATGATCCATCCCAGACTCACTTGTTTTGGAACTCTGCTGGTGGTTTTATAGTAATGGTCTTATTATTAGCTAGCTCCACTATCCGTATCTTGAATGTTGGATTTGGAAATCCAGGCTAGAAAGAGAAAATATATATGCATTTCACTGACACCATTGACAAAATAAATGTGATCTCTGAAAAAAATAAAGTGTTATATCTCAAATGGACAGTATAACATATTGTCATATAGCAATTACTAGTATTTTTTTAATTTATAACTTAACATTAGTAATACAATTTTGATGGTGTTATTAATATTGTTTTATTACTATTTACAATTAGGATTGCTGAATGAAGTAAGTGATCATTAGCCATTCACTTCAAATAATAAAACTACAATCATTGACTTTCATCATCACACTGGTTTCGACAAATATTCAAAGAGCAAGGATCAAGCTATAACAAATGCCAAAATTTAATCCATCTATTATTACCCTCCACGAATTCGCAACAGGAAAAGAAGACTGAAATGAGCCACCATGAGCCACAATGAGCCATCATGAGCCATCATGAGTAACCATGAGCCACCATGAGCCATCATGAGCCACCATGAGCCACCATGAGCCACCATGAACCATCCATACCTTTGGGTATGACAGGGTTCTGGCCTGTCCGTATGCGTTGTTCATGTCGCCGTAGAATGGGTAGTAGTACTTTGGTACTTCCGAGTCATTGAACACGGCGTAGCAGAGGTATGTTCCATTGGGAGACCACCACACAGCATTGTCTTTTGCCAGGATCTCCTCTGAAATACACAATGGAAATGTGGGCTGTATAGTCTATTTATTTCATTTTATGAATTGGTGTTTAGAACCGCTTTCAAGATTCTACACTTATATCATGGCGTGTCAGTTTAGGGTAGGAGGAAATCTGCAATATCCGTAGCGCTGAATGTTGCACTAAACCTGTGAACACTGGCTGGTACTGACAGACCAAGGATGTACACAGTAACAAAATACATTTCTCAACCCAATTAAAAACACATTGTTTCTAGGTAACTCTACAGACATCAAATATAATTGAAAGCATTGTGACAAGTTTGATGAAGTAAAGTAATCCAACATATTAATCAGGTCAATTGGTTAATATTACTTTCTAGCCAATTAATCCAAAAGCATTTCAATCACAATTAATATGTCCATCTGTTCAGTAGGACATTTCAATGTTCAACTCTCAAGAAACATTACAGATTGCCTAGCTGTGACATTGTATCTGTGTATATATATGTGCCTATAGCTATGTGCCAGCATTCTACCTACCTTCATACACCCAGTCTGGCACACCGTTGTATAGCATACCAGGAATACCATCATCTGCCAGTGGTATGAGATCTTTGTCAGGTTCAGACTTGAAGTAGATGTTGTTTTCCTGAATGAGGAGCTAAATAAAACAAATTCAAATGTTTTCATCCCAGGTTTCCAGTTTATTGTATATAGTGTAGCACACCATTTGTATGAGATGTCAGATGTCAGCATCAAATTTATTTGTATGAGATGTCAGCATCAAATTTATTTGTACGAGATTAATTTATACAATAATTAAATCTGCAATGTACATGTACAGAGGTGCCTCTAAAAAGGATTTAAAATGGGAAATTAAATGTTACTTTCCCCATACTATTCTCTAAATATAGTTAAGATAGTTTTTAACTGCTTAACAAAAATATGGATTATATATATTGTATTTGAAATAAAAAATATTTTCAGATAGCCATTAAGTTGGCTGTTCATGAATCCCAGATATTTTCAAATAAATAAATTTTATAATAACAATAATAATAATAATAATAATAAATAATGAATTAAGGCCCAGCAGCCTTTTTGAACATATCAATGTAACTTTACATTATTTTTACATCTAAGAATTTCCAAACGTCTATGGGCTCCAGGTACTCTTCAAGGCCTCGCAGACACATTGGAATATGAAAAATGGACCCGTTTCCTTAAGCCGAGTTCCGAAATTTGGGAGAAAGCTTACTCACAATATGAGAATATGAATCATATACCATGTACACTGTAATTATGAATTTAACGGACAGGTAAGTATTCAGAATTAACTTACTATTCCCTTTCCGTGAGGTGACCATGCAGCATATTGAAGTCTTGGTCCAAACTGGCCATTTAACACCTTCTTGGCTCTGTAATAGAAACCATGGCACAGTTCTGTGAGTTGCAGTAGAACCAGAACACTGTGAGTACACACACCCTCTGAGTACGATTTCATGCTCAAGTAACGCTTTGCATTGGGGTTTGAGAAAACTGTAAATCATGAAATGAATGTGAGCAGGATATTAATGTGAATAATGTGACTGGTGTATGGTCGCATTTAATTGATGTGCATTAACCCTCTCAATGCTGCAGGCAACCGGAGATGCCCTAAAGAGCATTACCTGTGCCTAATCCAGCAGTGAGGGGGTTAAACAAATGCAGAAATTTCAGACCAAATGAACCAGTGTAACCTGATTTTGGGCACATTTACGTAACATGAAACTGATTCAACAGTTGTTACAACCATGATCTGCATGTACATGATGCTTATCAGTTTGAATAATATTGACGGATAAACACAGTATTGAAGTAGGAAACTTACATTTATACGTATAAACTGTTTGTAAAATAATGTTATTACTGAAAAATGTACGACCGGAAAAAACACATGAATGGAGACGTGATCGTTCGCATTTAATTGGTATCGCATTTATGTCTAAAATCTAGATGTCACATTAAAGTAATGATGCATTAAATAAGTGCTTTACAGTACTTGAGAAGATGAGCAAGAAATTGTACCCTAAAGGTTTAGTAACCTCGTGGCTGATTTGTTCTACGTACCTGGTGTTTATATCATACAAGGTGTATGTTGCGATCGTTGAATGTCTGTATATCTGGAATAGAGTAACAAGTCCTGTGAAGTATGTACAAATATCTTTCTTATAATAAACCGTATTTGCCACAATTCATGCAACACCACTTAACTCTCTCCATGCTGAAGGCAACCGGAGATGCCCTAAAGAGCAGTGCCTGTGTCTAATCCAGCAGCAAGAGGGTTAACTAAACAGTGCTGGAGATGTCCTAAAGAGCAGTGCCTGTGTCTAATCCAGCAGGAAGAGGGTTAACTAAACATAGCTGGAGATGGAGTACTAATTATATTAAATAAAGTATTTCATGTGATGTTCTGGAATTTAATATTACAGGGTATTGTTTCTTGAAGCTACTATGTGACCATAAGTACTCTCGTAGCAATCTCTTATACATGATGATCAGACACTAACGAGAGAGCTATGGTCTCATAGTGGATATGACAGCTTCGATAAATGATACCCTCATTACATACAATAACAATAATTTCAAAGAGATTTGAATAGAAAATAAAATTAGAAGTAATAACATTTCTAGTATATAAACAAATAGGAACAAATTAATTTTCCTCTTATTTTCTATTTCTATACCTGTGTGATCTATATCTGGTGGAATTGTGAGGACTATTCAAGCGTATTTTAGAAGTAAGTATCAAAATAGAAATTAAATATATTTGTAGCTGCTGGACATCATTGTAACAGGACCACATGTATCCTGAGATTCGAACACGAATTGCCAGATTGCGAGTCCAATGCTCTACCGAATTAGCGAAAGGAGCATTTTATATCACATGACTACATTATTATGTATTATTACTTCTGAATTTTCTAATTACAATGACAAAGACTTGGAAATGTGATTGGTCTTACCGACTCCACGTCGTGTTTCAGAAGGACGTATTGTTTATCTGGAGACACGTAATAATGTTCCGTGTCAAGCGTCCTCTGTAACACAACAAATATGAACATTAATACACAAATATAATTACGTACAACATGCACACTTAGTTCTTATGAAAACAGAAATCTCCATGTTAATGTCATGAATATAGATGTATGCTTTCAGCTCAATGCAATAGCGGGGGGGTGGGGTGTGTGTACTTTGTGGACCCCTAAAGTAGCGGTACATCGAGGGTTGACTGTATATCCTAAAATACATGTTTTTTCTGAAACTTTTGAGATATGTTAAACAAAAT
This sequence comes from Lepetodrilus schrolli, assembly GCA_032361225.1. Lineage (NCBI taxonomy): Eukaryota > Metazoa > Mollusca > Gastropoda > Lepetellida > Lepetodrilidae > Lepetodrilus > Lepetodrilus schrolli. Next base: position 8,828 of record JAUTBT010023025.1, read on the forward strand.
AAATAGCATTTTGTAGTTAGTTTTAGTTAAATTTATATTTTCAAGACAAAATAAATAATATTTTGCATTTACTTTCATTTAAATTTATATTTTCAAGAAAGAAAAAAAAATCCACATATACAGTATACACTGTAAGGTAATTAATTTTCTTTATTTTTCACAATTCGTAAAAAAAGAAAAGAAAAAGCATAGCCTACAAGTAAGAGTAGTTCTTTGCTTCAGTCTATCGCTAGGAAATCATGTGTCTGGAGAATCTAACATCATGTGATGGCTTTGGTTGATTTTATTTCACAGTGCCTCCATTTATTACTGCTGGCTTAATTCCATGTCAGTTCCTGTGTGGCTTCAGACCCATTTGTCGGTAAAACATTGAGAGTTTTGTCTGCAGAGGAAGTACCATTAGTAGCAGATACATAAACAGCTGGTAGACACTGTACTTACAAAGGTGGTGTTATCCATAATGATAGTGGAAGAATTTGTTGGGCAGTCATATTCAGCCAATGCACCTTCTTCTGTGCGGAAGTAAAATTTATCCTCACCTGCAATGAGAAACAGAAGGACATCATTTATGGTAAGCAACAGAATAAGTGTTGGCACATAGTTTGTGGGGAAGCTGTCTACCAAATTTTGGAATACTCGGCTTGAGGAATCAGGTGCCATTCTTCTTCCAATGCATCTACAAGTTCTTGAATGGTACCAGCAGCCTGTAGACATTTGGAACTTCTTCATTGTTAAAATAATATACTGGTAGAGCTAAATTTATGTCCAAAAATAAAATTGTTGAGTATATTTCAGCTCACGTATATTGAAGTTGTTCTGCACATTGGACATGAACAAGCATCATCAGTGATGTGTTTCTTATACATGTACGTACAGTGTATATCTATTAAATGCGTTTAACTCTATCCATGCTGAAGGCAACCAGAGATGCCCAAAAGAGCAGTGCCTGTACCTAATCCAGCAGGGAGAGGGTTAAACATGTTAAAATGCTGAGAGTGACATGTAATTGTGTTATCCATATCCTATATAGGCAGCACAATGGTGATACATGGCATATGTACGTGTATAAACTGATCTCAGATAAACAAAATATCAGCGCATACCAAAGGAAAAGGTCACAGATGTATATAGGAGATCATTTCAGCATCTAAAAGAACTTGTTTCATCTCATTTTCACCTTTCCTGCAGGAGGTCAAAGTGTGCAGTACTATTTATCTGTGTCTAGATCTCGGGTTAAGTCTTGTCACATGTGTAAATTACCAACACACTGACATGTTCCATACATCTGTGGCAACAGTTGCTCTACAGGTCTGGGTTGTGATTAGATCTATGATACTTTGCCCTTTTAAAAAAACCAGGAAATATTCTATCGAATTCTTGGTGTGTGTTGATTCTGAGACAGTCAGATACATATCAACATTACTTTGTGAGATCCAGTTTGTCAACTAACTCATCATTATACAGTGTCATGTAGCTAAAGTTGTAAACAAAAGAACACATTTATTGAAAATATTTGACTATCAGAAAACTGATACAAATGTTAGCATTCTCCATACTGAATTAAACCCAGTCATAATTCCACAAGGCATGTTAATTCTTTTTCACATTTAGAATGCTAAATACCCAATGTGTATTTAAACAAGTAAAAAAACCAAAAAAAATGTTGACTTGACTTGACAGTTACAATGAAAATTTGATAAATATACTTGAAATGAATTGAAATTTAATATCAACATGCAAAGATGATCTTGCCACTTAAAGTCATTTATATGATTGAAAATGAAAACTTGGGTATACAAATTCCTAAAAGAAAATCTACATTTAGTTTTAGGATCCATTGCCCTTGTCCTACTAATCTCTAGCTATGACACCTATGTGACATTAGCACAGTCAGATGTCAGATTCAATCAATAGTATGCATGATAGAAAAGCAAAAACATAATTGCTTCCGTTATAGATGTTATAGAACCTTACAATACTATTGTATTGCTTGGTTAGAGCACACTTGTAGCACAAATGTGTTCTCAATATATGAGATAAAACACAATCCTCTATCACAATTCTAATGGATTTCATTTGGACCTGGTCACATGACAAATATCAAGTGTTTGGTGTCCTGTCCTGCTAGGCTACCATCATCCAGGAAGATTTAGATGGTTTGGGGTTTAAAGCAACTTTCAAGATATTTTTCACTTACATCATGGCTTGCATCCATATGTACTGCTTGTACTAGTCTGGATTTCCACCAGTTTTTATAGTGTTAGCTCATTGGAATATAATGCCACAGATAGAACATGGATACCCCATTCAGACACTGTATACTGATTCCGAGCCGACCAGTACTTGCTTTACCCATTTAATGCTGAGCCCAGCAAGAACCATCTCTTAATGTCTTTTGGTATGAAGTGACCAGGGATCGAACCGCAGCCTTCCACATTCCTGGCTGATGCTCTAACCATTACACTCCAACCATTATAATGATCCTACACCACATACAGTGATTTATTTCCTTCCAAATAATCTGTTATCGAGAAATCAGCTCATTTTCCATGCAGTCAGCTGGTCAGTTGTGTATGACCATCTGTCAACTGTCTGGACATTGACCAATCACAGCGTACTCTTATAACCATGTGACTATGAAATAGATACCATTTTGAATGTTTTGTAAACAATCTCTGTTTATCAATGGCAGCTAAAAGGATTTATTTCTATGGGATTACCGGTAGATGGTTGTTCATGCCTGAAACCTTGGATTCTTACAAATGTATCTATATATATTACATATGTAGCTCTATATATTACAAATGTAGCTCTATGTATTACAAATGTATCTCTATATATTACATATGTAGCTCTATATATTACAAATGTAGCTCTATATAGTACAAATGTAGCTCTATGTATTACAAATGTAGCTCTATATATTACAAATATAGCTCTATATATTACAAATGTAGCTCTATATATATTACAAATGTAACTCTATATATTACAAATGTAGCTCTATATATAACTAATATATAGCTCTATATAGCTCAATAATTTCGGGCACAGATAAAATCACCTATGTGCATGAGTCCTTTTAATCTATGGAAACAATATGTTACATCACGGGCAATGATTCATTTAGATATAGATCAATCAATATTTCCAATGCTTTAAAGAACAACAATTGATTGAGCACAATGTAAACCAAAATCTTCATTTCAATTATTAATGGAAATACTGGTAGGCTGCCCACTCTAGTTTACCCCTCAGCATCAATGGGAAACTTTTAAAATAGGGTTTCTATTTCTATTGAGATACTTTATAAAGAAAGACTTCAATACGCCATTAACTTGTATAAATGGTAGAGAATATAGTATATGAATATGGTATGCAATGTATGAAGGCATCGAGCTATGTGTATCAATTACCTTTATTGGCAGCTTTGCAATTTCTCTACCTCCTAGAAACCCATAACTGAATGTGAATATAAAAGTCGAGACATGAAATAAGCTTTTTCTGTTATCATTTCACTTTCATGACCATCATCTTAAGCAGCTCAGTGGGTAGGTCAGGTGAATTGGGTTTTAGAGACCCATTTCCAAATTATTTCACTCACATCATTGCTTGCATGTTCATTGTGCCCATGCCCTGCATGTATCAAGCTGGATTTCCACTGGCTGGTGGTACTAGCTCACTAGGACACGCTGCTGCAGTTAGAACAAGGATATCCTACTCACACTAATTATGAACCGACTTCTAGCTAACCAGTCTTTGCTATATCCCTCTCATGCCGAAACTCCAAGCAGAGGAATAAGGAACTCCAAGCAGAGGAATTCAAAGCAGAGGAATAGGAAGTACCATCTTTTAACACTTTTAACACTCTCTGAGCTCTAACCATGGAGGCGGTTCCACGTCAGAAAAGACAGATATCTGAGAGCATGTGAGAACCAGCCGCAACACAGTTTGTTGGTAGTTTTCGAGAGAGAGAGAGAGATAAAGAGAGAGAGAGAGAAAAAGAGAGAGAGAAAAGAGAGAGAGAGATTAGAGAGAAAAAGAGAGAGAGATTAGAGAGAGAGATTAGAGAGAGAGAGAGAAAGAGAGAGAGAGAGGGGGAGGGGGAGAGGGAGAGGGAAAGAGAGAGATAATCTGTCCACCATAGCACTCCTCAACACCCGATCATAACAAACAGCATAACTTGGCCATAGTATAATCTTTAGCCAAGCTTGGAGTTACAGCTACCTTATAGCTAATATACCTTTCTGTACAGGACAAAATGTGTTGTGTCTTTGCCACAAAGAGAGCAATCTCTAAATTAATATTCATACTGGCAAATGCAATATTAATGGTCCATCAGTCATATGGGTATATTCTGTACTCACAACCAGTGGAGCTAACAGTAGTAATTCTATGTTATATCCTGCACCATTACCCATACCCACGAAAACAGAACTGTCTGCATAATGGCCAGGAAAAGTGATATAAATGTCACAACATTATTACTCTTGAAGACGACAGCTGAAAACTAAGGTCAATAATCCAATAGATATTCATGGTGCCAGCTATTTCAATCCTAGAGCACAGAAAGCTGGCACTACAACTTGTCTCTGCTTGTCATTGTGAAAGCGGAGAATTCAGACTTAATCAGTTTAAATGTGGAGCTATGGTAAAACACGATGATCTACACTTCTCATGACATTAATTTGTCAAATATGCTACAAAATCTGAACATAAAAATGAGAGCACTGAATTTGTGCACAACAATAATGAATAGCGAAAATAAAAAATGATTTGGCCCATAATTGATTAATCTATTGCGAGGTGTCAGTTTACCAGGTAGCCACCAGCCAATCATAATACAGAAAGGCTAAAGGTTGGGTTTAATCTGATTGGCCATGTTAGCCACATGGTAACTGTCCAACAACCGTTATCGTGGCAAAGTAAGGACAATGCAGGTGACAACTATGTATTCAGGTATAAATAATATCGTGAACCATGAGCATGGAATAAATTCTAACAGGAATATTCTGGATCAACCCTCTCTCGGCTGCTTGCATACTTAACACATTACAAAGCTTGTTGCACATTTCAAGGGGGCATGGCTTCACGATAGGTCAATTCCAATTCCTCTTGTCGTGTTTGAGGTGCATGTATGTGATAATGCAGTAATGATGCAGTAATGATGCAACCAGTAGTAATTATCATTCAACATACGCTGTGTATTTCCACTGTGGAATAACTTTTCGATAATCAACAATGTTGATTTTGTCAAAAGTTAAATTTGGCGATTGTGATGTCATAGGCGGACGAATGCTCAACAGCGGACTGGGGGGTCATATTTTTTGTTTAAGACTGGTAGCCGGGTGTGATATAAGATGCTCTTACTGGTCTCAGCCAGCGGGGTTACCCCTTTGGCTCATTCGGTAGAGCATTGGACTCCAGCAACTCGGGTACAAATCCCAGGATCTGCAGGTCCTGTTTCAGACGTTTTTCTGCAGTTTTCCATGTTTTATTCCAATAAAATGATTATGTTGAATAATTAGAACAACCCACTTGATACGAGTGATTACGGAAAATATGTCCGTCGTGAAATTAATGTTCAAAATTCTTCATTGAAACTGTGAACATTAATTTCACTTGGGACATATTTTCCGTAATCACATATCTTGTGGGTTATTCTCTAAATCTATTCTAATAGGTAGCAAAATTCTATTGGTGAATAAAGGTCAGGATTGATGGTATATATACACTTACCAGCTATCCACTGAACTGTAAAAGGTTTTGGTTGAAATGTTTCATCAAAATAATCTTCTAAAGTGAATTTTTCTCCAAGATGGACATCATTGTTACCTGCAACACAAGAAATATACATTCCTATACAACATTAATGTCAACGATCTGAAATAAACACCATCAACTGAAAGCTGAAACATAACCAATCATTAAGTTGACATGGGATGTCTATATCCATATTTTATCTAAATATAAAAATTAGTGCAAACAGTTCAATGTCAAATCATTAAATATGTTGCATATATTTACAGTATATGTTACTGTACCCCACAAGACAAGTCTTTTCTTTTCCTCAAATAGGAAATTGTCAATTTCTCAGTTAACTTGTGGATTGCTCACAGACTTTAAAAATTCAAAACACATAAACTTGCAGTGATTTTGTGTGCCATAGTCAAGCAATTATCAGAATCTTCTGGGCTGTACTAGTATCTGGCTACCCTGCCCAAATGACATAAAATATATTGATAATCACGACAGCCCATTCCCAAGAGGAGGAGAGAAATCCAAGCAGTTTTACTCTTAACATTTCGGATTAACATCAATTTCATAGCTGCCCACTGCTTGTACATACTGCACTACACATAGCTGCCCACTGCTTGTAAATACTGCACTACACATGGCTGCCCACTGCTTGTAAATACTGCACTACACATAGCTGCCCACTGCTTGTACATACTGCACTACACATAGCTGCACACTGCTTGTAAATACTGCACTACACATGGCTGCCCACTACTTGTACATACTGCACTACACATAGCTGCCCACTGCTTGTACATACCTGGTGTAAGAATAACAACAGCAGTGATGATAAGAGAGCAGACAATGATGATGACAAGTAAGGCTATCGCAATTCCCCGCCAGTTCCGCTCAGAGGCTACAGTTCCCACAAGCTCCTGTAGAAACAGAGAAAAAAAATCTTAGTGAATTCCTAAGGAAACATTGAACATTACAAATAATTCAGTGAATTTATAGTAAAAGGAAATCATCATGGGATAAATGTCTACAATTACTCCATTTCAGCATGTCTTATTACTGTTAGTCCTGCTGGGTTAAACAAGTGTTACTATGCAGGACCCCTCTAATTGCGTCCAGCAGACTGAAGGTTAACTCATTATTAAATGTCTACAAAAACTTGTTAAGCACATTTGTTTGTGTAGACATTGAATAACAAGTGTCTGTGTGTACTCTAATGCAATATACAGCATAGGCTACACCTTTGATCTCTGATGCTACTCTGGTAAGAATACATGTATGTTAAATATATTACACTGATACACTGACACAGTACAATTTTGATAATAACAACATAGATATTAGTGGTTAGGTTGAGATTTCAGTTATATAAATTTCATCGATACTACAGTTCAGCCATACAATCATAATTCCTGTTCGTGCCATAGTCATAGTGGCATAGCTACATCACAGCTGTCACACCTAAAAGTGAACAGTATACTCATCAGTTGTCACAAGCATTGACTAACAGACTAACATAGCCCAGGAAATAATCAATAGACTAGCAAATATATTAGAAATTTGAAATTCTTAATTTTATTTTTGTGTGTTTGGTATGGCTAAGATTTCTTAGTGCATTATAGATACCAGCACCACTTTCTTCAGAGGATACCAGCACCACTGACCAGTAGATACCAGCACCACTGACCAGTAGATACCAGCACCACTGACCAGTAGATACCACCACATATATACCAGCACCACTGACCAGTAGATACCAGCACCACTGGCCAGTAGATACCAGCACATATATATATACCAGCACCACTGACCAGTAGATACCAGCACCACTGACCAGTAGATACCAGCACGTATATACCAGCACCAGTGACCAGTAGATACCAGCACCACTGACCAGTAGATACCAGCACGTATATACCAGCACCACTGACAAGTAGATACCAGCACATATACACCAGCACTACTGACCAGTAGATACCAGCACCACTGACCAGTAGATACCAGCACGTATATACCAGCACCACTGACTAGTAGATACCAGCACGTATATACCAGCACCACTGACCAGTAGATACCAGCACCACTGACCAGTAGATACCAGCATGTATATACCAGCACCACTGACCAGTAGATACCAGCATGTATATACCAGCACCACTGACCAGTAGATACCAGCACCACTGACAGTAGATACCAGCACCACTGACAGTAGATACCAGCACCAATGTTTCTGCTATGTCTCCACAGGCACTGAGGGTATCCCTGAGGTCTTCAAGTCAGGGTATCATGGAGCCATGAGTAATATTTTGGGCCCATCAGATTAATTTTAGGTCAGTGGATCTGTACAACAATAGCATAAATCTCTTACATAATTATCAACCTGCTTGAAAGTGCTATATGCTCAAGGGGAATGTTGAAATATTCAGGATTCTGGAGATGAAAATAATGGGCAATCTGCCAGATGAGATAAAATGCATTCTAATAGATTGGAATTTAAATAATAAATTACATTGGGATCCAAAATTGCTTCTTCTTTGCTTTTAATACAGATCAGAGTAATTTTGAAATGATTTTCATTTTGACACATGTTCAATTAATGAGTTTAGTTTTCAATCTCTTACACTTGGAAGAAAGAGTTGCTGGCATGCAAATATAGGACAAATATGTGGAGCTATTCTTGCACAATTATTAAAGAGCTATTTACATACCACTGCAGTTCTAAAGAGCCACAGCGACATGATCCATTCAAGTCAATTATATCTATACCTATTCTGGCTTTCATATATCTTCAAGCAGATTATTTTTAGCATCCAATTCCAAATACATCTTTTGATATATACCTAGCTTTACCTGGATAAACTGCACTAATAACTTTTCTCCACTATAGAACATGAAATGGAACACACTAATGGAACACCTAAGGATCTGAACAAATTAACTTTGTGTCCTTATATAATCAGAAGCTATTTTCAGGATACATAGTTTCCGCAACCTGGCACGACACAGGAAAGATGACACAGGAAACACTGATCACCATGAGGAAATGTCAGAGGAATTTTCATATCACTTGTAGTGAAAACAATTTCCTAATAGCAATCAAAGTTAGACAGAGTGCAAGAAATAATGATAATTACATGGTTTGAAATCATTGATCCAAAAATGGACAATGGGCTTGTGATGTTTATTTGAGATTAATGTTCTGTGTTGTAAAGTACATTTCATTATGATTGTGGTAAATTATTCATTATTGCAGATATCAAAAGTATTCATCACCTTTTGAGCAGATAATTTTGCATATTATTCATGCTAAAATCTGGGATTGATTGATTGAATTAGTGCTTTACGTCGCAGCTAGAGCATTCTCACTACAAGTGTAATAATCGGAAAATAAAATAAGCATGAAAAACCATGCAAATACCTTAGAGTAAAATATAAGTGGAGATGTAGAACACTGACAAACAGACAATAATGATGGTACAATGTATGGTTAAAACTTTTCATGAAGTCAAATTTCTTTTATAAAATACGGTGCACAGCAACGTGAATCTGGGAAATTGTTTTAATAAAATAAGAAATAATATTAAATAATATTAAAGGAAACTGCATTTGAGGATTGTACCAGGCAGAACATTACTTTTGAATAATATTTTAGATACAAGTGAAAGACATCAAAGACATCATAAAGCTTTTGTCGTCCAATATAAATTTCAATATATTATAACATACCAGGGTCAGGATGCATGAATCTCTTGTAGGCTACAATAGTTGTAGGGACGTACAACTGCTGTTACAATATTGTATTATTCAGATAGCCTAGCTTTGTGTAACCCAATTGCAATTGGACTTACAACAATTGTAGCACTACAAGAGTGTCATGCAATTATCATCTCTTATTCTGATCATTTCTATTATCATTTATCACAAAGTTACAAACATACACTGCTGATAATAATTTTGAAAGCTACACATTTAGAGCTGTCAACTTTACACATGAAATTGACCATATTAGCTGATTGTAATGTACAATATACTAATATACTAAATCACCCAAATGAATTCACATTACCCCTGTACTGGATAAACTGCACTGGTTGCCAGTTAGTGCCCAGATTGCCTTTACAATTGCATGTACAAATCCATCCATGGCATATCCCCCCCGACTATCTCTCAGAACTAATAGTTCCATACACTCCAACCAGACTACTTCACTCTAAGGAACAACATCTCTTAAATGTACCAGTTTTCAGCCTCAATTTGTTTGGTAATAGATCATTCTCGTATGCAGCACTTCTTCTTTGGAAAACCCTGCCATCCACTGTTAAGCCATCCAAGAACTTTACTATCTTCAAGTCAAAACTAAAAACTCAAATTTATAATACCTGCTACAATGCTTAATCCTTCTACTGTTTTCATACATTTTTACATCTACTAATAATTTTGTATATATTTATTCCCACATTGTAGCGCCATGAGCAAGCAGTATGCATGGATTTGGCGCATTATAAATACTCATTATTATTATTATTATTATTAATTTCATGACAACACAGTCATTACTCCTCACGACAATAATAAAATAATGGTCTTAATAACCATTGTTTCGTTTGACGTTTAGCTACGGTCTTGACCATAGCATGTAATGGAAATCGTACCACATGTAAAAATTAAGATCAATGTGTTAGAGAGCTGGGTACCCTTACACGAAGCTCTCGTTTCCACTAAAATCTGAAAAGGCCACAGCGCTCTTGTAGTTAGCGAACGAGACGGACACAAGAGCACAATCTTATACTAATATGTACGTGGGTTCCGCCATCCTGGGCATCCTTTCGTAGTGGTCTACGAGAGCGCTCTTAGTGGATACGAGAGCTTCATGAAAGGGTGCCGCGAATCTGCTTGCGCCGCTGTAGTACGTCTTATACATAAGCAGAATAGATGACACGCAGATTAGCCGTTTCTTTCCACAGATTCCCTATAAGTGAAACGGAAGGAAACACCGAGAACCGTAGCAGTTCCACGCGGTAATGTTTATTTGCAAGATAGATGGTTTGTGAGTCCCTCCGATCTCACAAGTGCCATGATCTCCAGATAAGCACGTTCAAACTGGGCCCAATTCCCGCAATCAATTCGCAAACATATAAGTTTGTCTTACTCGCATGACGATGATTGCCTTTCCTTAGGTCCAATAAAATTATATGCTTAGTTACTGTTACCCGATCTTACCCAGAAAAAAACGGTCCTATGCATTTGTGTGGCATTATCAAATAGAAAGATAATTTCTCGCGACCGTGCTGCCTCCTATTTACTCTCCAGCTCTCATATTTCATGGTCAAACGTATTTACCCGAAAGTATGCACATTTTAATGGTCTAAACAAGTATATTGATACAGTTTCCGCATTTGTTTTTTAAATCCATGTAATAGTAACCAAGTATATTTTATGTGGACACGACTTTGTCATCCGTCATTCAAATACCCACTAGTATAATATAGATCTAGTCTCAACAAGACTATTTTGTTATCTTCTCTACTTATCAGAGAATTGGATTTCACTAATTGTAATTGCAATGTACGAAATATTTATTATTATTGTGGTTTAGAAGGTTATGGGATATGTAAAAAAAAGAAAAAGGTAACTGGCCAATGTGGGGATCGAACCCACGACATCCGCGTTATTAGCACGGCGCTCTAACCAGCTGAGCTAATCGGCCAACGTGCTGAACTTGCGAGAAAATAACGCTATCACCAACCAACAAGGCTGCCGATCCTCATTCGTGACCACTGGTGTCATCCCATTTATATATGCATACCTTCTCGTAACGCTATCACAAACCAACAAGGCTGCCGAACCTCAATCGTGATCACTGGTGTCATCCAATTTATATATGCATACCTTCTCGTAACGCTATCACAAACCAACAAGGCTGCCGAACCTCAATCGTGATCACTGGTGT
>JAUTBT010023036.1:0-20530 GCA_032361225.1 Lepetodrilus schrolli
ATTTATATAGATATATATATATATATATATATATATATATATATATATATATATATACACACACCCACAAAGTTTCTTTCCATCAAAAATAAAACACTAACAGCTGTGAACTGGTCCTTTGATATACATACATATGAACATGTGAAAGTGCTATCTCGTGTTGTAGTAGAACGCAGTTCATGTCTGTACCGTAGCAAATTATTGAACAGGAAACAATGAACAAATACCGATTTTGAGAAATTTAAGATATTTATTTTAACACTGTTAAAGGATTTCTTATGTGCACAAACAAGGCCATATTACAAATATATTGTATATACACTATTTATTGTATATACAATTCTTAAAATGACAAAAATAGACTATTTATTATCATATTCCATTTCATTTGACACAATTATTACTCTTATGTATACATTGCACACATAGCATAATATGATAATATGCCATAGAGTATACACTACAAAGGTGATGTCATGACTAGCTGAATTACATTGTTAGAAATTAATGAAATAATAAGGGGAAATAATAAGGGGGGTCCTTCTCCATATGCCAAATGTTAATGGTGGTGAAATCTGTAAATTTCAGGGGGTCACACAGATACCTTTAACATTGCAGATTTTCAAATGACCCCCCCCCCCCCCTCCCCCTTATATTCGAACACTGAACGTATATCTGTCTGAATGGATACTGCAGCTATGCAGCACTTCATAGTGAAATGTAGAGTAGCCTGAACAGTGAACACACTCTAGTATCACGAGTATAGATGTGGAAATTTGAATCGTTATGACTATACACTGAGCACCAAGGTAATTTTTATAGCAGGGTCATTGTTCCATGTAAAATGGTCATAAAGTTCAATCACATCAATGACTAAAGTTACGTCAGAAAATGAGATATATCCCGGTGCAGTGGCATATTAATATGTTACCGTATTTTCCAAAAATATCCATAACCCTATATAGTTCGAAATGCATCATTTAACTACTTAATTGGTAGAAATTTTTACATTGTGTCAAAGATTTCAATTTTAACAAAGAATTTGAAAGACAAAAATAATACAACAAAATGTATGAATGAATATGCATATTACTAGCAACAGAAAACCATTATTTTTTATTATAATTTTAAAATATGCATAAAAAATCTGTGAGACTGTCTCACAAACCATAGTTTTAATGTAGTCATGGCTATGCTTCTTTTTTTTTCAATGGTGCATATGGCATATTCCATCTGTTCTATTGATATTCACTTATGGTGCCAATGATAAAACTCAGAACCTGTACATAAACAAAACATAACCTGTACAATGATCAATAGAAATAATGTGAGCATCATGATTAACAATTATACAATGTACAAATATCAAAACAATACATTTTTCTTTATGAAGAAAAAAAAACGAACATGGAAACCACAGTTTGAGCTGATTGATGACAGAAATGACCAAAAATAATATTTAATACTAGCAAATCTAAATTAGGTGCTGCAGGCTTTTCTCATTCAAACATTTTGTAAAATGTAAAATATAAAGTAAAATGCAGCCAGTAATTCAATTCATGACTAGAAACTAGTCTAATACCGGAACTCAATAATACATAATTATTATATGGATTGATAGTACATAAAATGGTCATGACAACAAAATGAAATACTAGTACAAGAAAATGTGTTGTTCAAAAATATCAGTAACAACTGGCAGTGAAAGTGAGTTCAACAATATACTGTGTCAGATGGTGAGATCTATTCACCAGACCCGGACTTGCGGTCTATTCTCTCACCAGACCCGGACTTGCGGCCTATTCTACAGACCCAATTGCCAGCAATCTCTTTGTTTCACGTGACCCAAAATATGAATAAAATATTTATTGAACCCTAACCCTAACCCTAACCATGTGAGCCAATCAGATTGCTGGGAAATGGGTCCGGGTCATAGACCCAGCAATGCCAGACTCACCTGCAACCAAGCAATATTATCACACACTGGAACCACAGCAAGAGAATGTCTTAATATTAACGTTTGCAATAATGCTGGAATCCATAACAAGTCACTACTTCAACAATCAATGTTCAGTTCCTCGATAACGCCACCATGAATAAATCAATTTTCAATAACAGACTATTGATCATTTTAAAAAAGTCATTGTATTAATCGTCACTGTTCAATCATCATCTTGATCGTCGTTGTCAGGGAGTGTCCGCTTACGTTTGCATTGTCGAGCACTGAACGTCGAAGATCTGTTCACTGCGATATCATCATCGCAGGCCATATTGGGAGCCTCATTTCCATCCTCAGAGTCATCATCGCAGTCGTCGTCAGACTCCGGTTCGCGCTTGATTGCCTTTATCAGTCTGTCCGCTCCTTGGTCTGGCTGACAGGCAGCGTCGTGATGACTTGCAACTGGCTTTGTGTCATTCGTCATTGTGTCATTTGTCATTTTGTCATTTGTCTTGTTCAGTACGGCATCACTGGTCATAGTCATTACCATTTTCACAATCAAAGATGGCGGCTGAGACGCCCGACTGAGATCGAGCGACTGAGGGTTCCTGGCTTCAGAGCTGTACCGCTGCAGAAGTCTGTATGTTCCAAGTCCGCATCTGCCTTTAGCGAGCTCTTTGGTCAGGAACTGCTGCAGGAGGTACAAGCTCTGGATCAATTTGTCCATCGTTGCGTCATGCCAGAGTTCAAGATCATTCAGAACCTGGGACAAGGAGGCATTATGATGTTCTTCCAAGATGTCAAAATGGATGACCTTGTTTTTGACCTTTGACCAGCTGCTGCAATGCTGTTCGAGATCATCCATGAGATTGACCTCAAGGAAGTTCAGCCATGAACGACTGCAGTTTTTCTTGTGGCTTTGAAAATGAGATTCAAACTCCATCTTTGAGCCGGACTTCATTAAACCTTCCAAATCTGCCATGTATTGGTCACTCCGTTTCGCTTGTAAGTTCTTCATCAGCCAACACTGAGCCTCTCTCTTCACACAAGAAAGTGACAGAAGGACAAAGCTGTTCGGGAAACATTTTTCCAAAGCATCTTTGATGTTTGGATCCCTGTCTATGACAAATGCCAATCTGGAGTACTTAGTCTTGTCTTTCAGATGAGTAAGCTGCTTCTGGAGGATTCCTAGAAGAATAGTGTGTTCCAGAGAACTGGTGTTTTGATGGACCATGAAGATGAGGGGAATGACGGCTGAGATGCTAGTGGACTCCACCGGGGAGAACTTTGAGTGATGCAGGGAGAGCACGGATATGAAGAAGCCGTCCAGACATGGTGATGTACCATAGGACAGGAAGTTGACCTGGTCTGAGCCTGAAGACAGAAGGTCATCAAGATCACTGGAGAGTTCATTACTACCAAACACCACAATGATTTCAGGAACTGAAATAAACGACCAGAAATAATTATTTGACATCATATTAAACCCGATGTCCATGAGATTAGTGTATGTCTTCCTGCTAAATTGGAAGGTGCGGACTCCATTTTCTTCTGACCAGACGTCCCCTTCACCAGTTAAATTCCGTCCAATGGTCAATACTGAAGACATAGCAGCAGGAACTGGCTTCCGTTTCCTGGGTTTGGAAGTTGATTGTTGTACCATGGCTGCCATTTCGCAGGGTTGGCATGTCACGTCTGCTACATTGTTAAAGTCGGGGGCGTTGTAGACTTCATGCTTGTCTTCCAGAATTGGAGACAGCCTGATGTGACCGTCCACCATTGAAATGTCGTAGTCCATGGCCTCCGACCTCGCCGCTGGTGGACATATGTTGGACTTCTGCTCCCACGGAGCGTACACGACGGAACCAGCTGCTGCCTCATTGCCAAAGTACTGCACCACCAAATACTTGAGGTTCTTGTTTATCGGGATGTAGGCACAGCGCCGAAAGTCCACTTCTTCAATATTTGGGCTTTCAATGTTGAAGTAGACTTTCTCGAACACGGGGTTGGGTTTTGGATATTTGTGCTTGCCGTTGTTTCGCCAGCGGTAACCATCGTAGGTCCAGGTTCCTGAAAAACAATTACAAGGAATCGTGTGAAAGAGCATACCAATCATTTTTGAGATATGTACAAATGAGTGAGTTATTGTGTTACATCGCAAAGGCAATATTATACCCATACACGACGATATATTTAAAAGTAAAACATTGCATTTTTTAATAGAAAGTCATGTGTGTGGCTAAAATAGTAAAAATAAACAATGTGACAAATAATTAGTGGCAATGAAATAAAATAAAAAATTAAATGGCTGGGAAGAAAAAGTTATAATGCACAACTCACTTTTGTCATTATACATTCTTTGGTCCGAGGGGTAAACGTAGATCTCGCCAGCTTTGGGACGGAATGGAGGTTGAGTACTCACTCTGCTCAGGTCTGGATTTGCTAAATAAAAGTGGAGGTAAATTCTTAAATATTAGGATTGATCAAAATGTTAATTCAATAGAAAATACCAAGGAATTAACTTAGATCTAAATTTCTTCTTTATCAAAATACTAAACTGGTTAGCAAAATCTTTTTGTATTATTGACTAATAACACAAAATCCACAATTGGCCTCGGGTTCAACTATGTTTTGTATTGGGATTAATTGCTAAACTCGTCCACTTGCAAATTGTTATAGAAGACAACCATCCACCTAGCCTTGGAAAGCCACCCCATATCTGCTTGTTCCATTAGGAATTTAAGGTAGGAATTTTTTAGTACATTGGGCTGGCAATAACAATGGCTCGATCTGCGCTAGTGGGGCAAATGATCTCGGATAATGTGAATGTACTAAATGGTTATGGTAAGCAGTTTAACATTGTGTAACTGCGATATACTTACACACAATATCCAGAAGATCTTCTGCCGTCTTGAAAGGCCCATCTTTGTAAGCATAGACAATTGTTGACTGTTGGTCTGTTCTTTGTATAGGATCCCAAGTAGTATCATCATTATAGCATTGAGCCATATTTGACATGTAGAGCAAACTAACAGTAACATAAAATCTCTCTTGTGTTCATTTCCAACACCATGGAAATGGTGATCTTAAAGTTACCAGCTGCTTATGTTTATCAATCAAACAGTCAATTAATCAAGAGCTAATAAAAGTTTTCAAGCAAATTTCTAATGTTGAACTAGGAACAGACTTGATAATTTGCTAACAAAGCAAATTTCTGCACTGCAGAAACATGGCCGTTTCCGGTTTCCAGTTTCCTTCCGTTTGGGTCATTTCCGACGTTCCAGGTCACAAAGGTCATCTCCGGAATGTGCGCGAAAACTGACACACACGACTATAAACATAAATGTTGATGGAAATCTAGACGATTACCAAACTGTTAGTGTTTTATTATAGGCATAAATAGTGTAAATATATCGAGTGTCAACAGACTGGGCTCATAACACTGCTTTTTGATGACGTTTACTCGATCAGTTGTCTTAGTAACTCTTACCTTATCCCAGCGCATCCATTCTTCAACTTTTTCATCAATGGCAACATTTCCCGTACACAGATTCTCCATTTGGAATATATACCAAATGCTGTCGGTCAAGTATTCGATGTTTAGCTACCCAGTCGATGTTCTCGCTCCGGCGAGCTGTGGATCAAGGTCACTTCGGAATGTGAATGTGAAGGTCGATTCCACTCATTTCCGGGTGTGTTAGTAGTTTTTTCGGGACCGATAGGATCTTGTTGGTACATGTTTATTTATCATGGCCTAGTAACGATAAAAAACATGATAATGTCATACGCCATTTTTCAGTAATAGAAATAGATTCCTCAGAGAAACAATACAATATTTATCGGCATTTATACGGTGTTTACGACAATTTATCGATCGACAACGACACGACGGCTAAAGATGGTCGCGTTTGTGGTATAGTTTACACCTGGCAGGTGACATTTACACCATATCTCTAAGGGGAGACCAAGCCCCGGTTTTGTTGAATCAGATCAGTATACTTCAGAGGAGTGTAAGCATTTATATCTTAATCATGGATATAGGTGAAGTCCGGGTCGCCGAAGATGCTGATTTCAAAAAACTAAAAAATATGTGTGATGAAAATTCCGACTGGAAACTGGAAATCAGCAAACAGAGCACTTTAGTATGGACGAAAACAAACGATGTGTCAAATTTTAAAATGGTCAAGGTGAGTTATCTGTCATAACTATTGTTTTATTTATATAAACTAATAAAATATTTAATTACGGTATTTGTTTAACTTGCACATTACAGGTAATTTAATTAAATACTATGTAGACTAGTGTCCCTATTTTGGGGTAGCCCAGCTTTCGTACTACTTTAAAAAAAAGCTGCTTCCGCTTCCAAAACTCAAAGAATTCCGCCACCAGTCAGATATAATTGATGTCTGACACTTCCCCCGTTATATCGTGCAGAATTGGTAAACATGTCGTCAGCAAATGAAAGTATGCAATCGAAAGTGAAACTTTAGAAAATGTACCTGTGAGCTGAAGCCACCATTTGACGTGATGTAAAAATTTGCATGTTTAGCATCATAAATCGTGTGACGTGAATGGAATGTCTCTTATCGATAAATGTAAAAATCTAAAAATGTGGATGTTTAGCATCATAAATGAAGTGATGTGAATGGAAAGGCTCTTGTCGATTTCAAATATACGGTATCCCATTTGAGCCATTCCTTATTTTGATTTTGTCAATTTTACAAACAAAATTTCATAGTCATCTTAAAATATTTCATTAAAATGACAAGTGTTACGTAGACAAAATTTCATTTACAATATATTTTAGTATTAATTTCATCATTTTCCAGATTGCATCTCGTATTTATGTTAATATTTCTATCTAAGGGAAATTGACATCATTTGAACTATTTTGTGGTTAGTTTGTGCTTCGGAATATTGTCAAACAGTTTCTAAAAATATTCTAATGTTCCAATTTGATCTCTGTAAATAGACATTTTCCCGTTTACCACGGAAAGGGGTATACACCATTTGCATAGCAGCCAAAGTGATGACTTTGTTTTGGGCGGTGTATTGTTAAATTTAAGGGTGGCAATAGAAGTGCTTTGTGATAAAAGAACAAGGAAGTGAGTTTTCAGCCTAGACAAAGTTGTTTCGTCTCCATAATGCTTCTGCTATCTGCTATACCGATATAGTTAAATGCATATGATGCGATAGATGTCTGTATTTCTGGACTACAATCAGCCAAAATGAAATATATATACTTTTTAATTTGTATTAAGTTACTAGTTTTTGCATGATCACTATCTATCTTGTTTTGTTTTTTTACACATTTACCATTTATATTTACATTTATCATGATTCTGGCATGACAGATAGCACATTCGCAAGCATGCTTTACCTATTAACATCGGTAACGCTCAAACAAGAAACGTTTCTGCTAGTATTTACCAACAGAATGGGTGTAGTGAGTTATCCCTTTTGGTAGAATATGTAGCATCACTACATATCATAGGAAACACGTAAAATAGAAAGTCTATAATTTATGCACATTTAATTTTATTTAAAAATACAATGCTATTTAATTCAAAAACACTAGTCACATGTAAATTGGTGACTTGCAATGTAACCAGTAGCAAAGCCCACATTATGCCAAGTAATTAGCGATGAATGGAGCAACATTAAATCAGACATTGGCCATTGCAAGTAGGAAGAAATAACTTTGTAATCATGGACAGGACGTGTTCTCAAGAAAGATTAATGATAAATATACAATACAAACAGTGAAACTCTTCATTAACCTGGACTGGTGTGTCATTTATACCGGGTGGGGATTGGAAAATGGAAGAATTGGCGGCAAAACAAGTTACAATTTTGGGTATTGCCGTGACTTTTACTGTTCTCCGGGGACATGTTACAGCCACTACTCATCTAGTATGATCTACACAGGAAAAACAGATTGCTGCAATCCTACTGTAAATGTCCCCATCATTTAAAATAATTGTATTTATTTATTTAATTGTATATCATGTTGTGTTTTTCATTCATTTATAATATTACCAGGTAGTTGCAATATTCGCAGAGGATAATCTTTCAGAACCATCTTTGCACAGAAAGCATGAAAATTCACACGGATATTAAGTGTTTTAAGTGTAGAGCATGGAGGTAAGGATATATAATACATGTGGGATTCTCTCTAATTATAGAGTTAAAATGACCTTTGAAACAAAATGTAACTTAAATTTCACAGTACTATTATACTAGTCTTGCATAATTCTTTACTAAATACCATGACAATGCATATTACTTATCAGGACTAATTTGCTTGTAGAGAGAATCAAATACATAGGTTTTGCATGTCAGACCGAACACTGTATACTAGTAATGCATTTCAAGTTGAACTTATGACCTTGACATTGATTGTTGATCCTGTGCATTATCTGATTATCATGATTGAATTTCTTGTTGTTAGTGCACAGCTTGCTGTATTACACAATTTAAATGTTAAATACTGATTGAAACATGCCACCTGTGTCAGGTATGCCTGCTGTAGCCAGACCTCATGATGTCCATGTTTTAAACACTATTGTACATGCTAAAAATTATTGTATATTTAGAGAATAACACATGAGATACGTGTGATTACGGAAAATATGTCCCCAGTGAACTTTGTGTTCACAGTTCCTAGCTTCTGTGAGAACGTTGATTTCACAAGGGACATATTTTCTGTAATCAAGTGGGTTATTATAATTTTTCAATATAATCATTTTAATGTAATAAACCATTGAGCATTTCCGACAAACAGCTTTGTTGAAAGGGTGACCCTAATCAGCTGTTGCATATTCATCCGCCTGTGACATCGAGGCTGTTCACTTCTTGTTGTATGTATATTCTGACGGCAAAATATAGATCCTTTGAGTATGTAATTTAGAAGATAATATGTGATGCCACTTAATTTTTATAATGCAAATAATTTAATGAGTGACAAAAACATATAAATGTACATAATTGCAAAAAATTTCAAGTGACTAAGAAATTTCAAAAGTTTGGTGTTCGTGGACTGTGCCCAGCAGCCAGCCGAAACAATATGTCAAAAGAAACTTGTAGTCGAAAACATGTACATTTCACCCAAGCTAGTTTTCACAATAAACACATTGTAGCTATCTGTGCATGTCCAATTAAATCTCCATTGACATTCACTAAGTTAAGTCATTGACTTTAACTGGCGAAATGTGGCCATATGAGGGTAGTGAGGTTTGTTTACTAACAACAGGTTACAGAATGCAGCAGACGAGTGTAAATGTGTGTTATCATGAATTAGTTTGAATGGAAAACCACTTGAATTTAACACGAATAGCAGTAAATTCTTTACAAATTAAATTGTAACATATGTTTTGCATTTATAAGAATTATATCTTAGAACATGTAGAATGATATGTGATAAAATGTATGTAAATCACACAATGATTTTGCGTTAATGAAATATATTCGTTGAAGCCTTTGCATATGGGAACTAGAGTGAAAGTAGTCTGGTTTTAACCAATCATCTTCGAGGAACTCGAAAAGAAGTAATCAACACTGTTGATTATCGAATCGTTATTACACAGTAGATATCTACCACATCTATTGAATAATGTAATATAATATAATATAGAGTAAATTAGCACATACATATGAGTAGATTTCATAATTTGGATATTTTTTCCAATCCCATTCCGATAAATAAAAAATAAAATCGAATGAGACTGGCATCAGCTATGGAATGAAAGTACATGTCTTGTAGTTGGACAGGTGACTGACTGTCCTGTAACTTGCTGATTACTGTCTGTAGTCGATCTAGGGTAGCTGTAATGTGATTTACTGGTATAGATGATACTGTAGCAATTTGAACTGACAAAGTCCATTTATTATGTATTATACAGTATGTATGTATATGGAATGGCTAGTACGTCAGTAGTAGACCAGACTTCAGACCAAAAAATCCTGTCTGAATGATGACTCAGCAATGCTCATGCTTCCAGTAGCAATTAATGTCCACAGAAGTTACTTTTCTGATGTGGTCATGAAGCTGTTAATCTTAATTCATTTGTACCAGAAGGTGCTTGCAAGTCTACAGTGTTGCAGGTGTTGCAGGCTTTCTCTTGCTGTAAACTGACAAGCTGTGATATGAGTCGGTGAATTATTGTTTTACGTCACAGCAGGAATCTTTCACCCATATGCGCGACGAGGAATGATTAATTATGAAATAATGAGTTAAAAATGAATTGCAGCATAAAAGACATGATTGAGGATAAAGAATTATATGATGAAATGGAATAAATAGTGTGAATGCAATAGAATTGAGTATGCAGAAGTGAAAGGTTAAAACTTATGATACAGATCAATTTCTTTTTAAAACGATACAATGAGATGCTCAGGAACCTGGGTGAATAAATGTTTACGGTTGGGCGAAGAGTAAAAACCGGCACGCTGAGTTGCAAAGTCCACACAGTGAAACAAGATATGCTTGACCAAGCTGTGATATGAGAAACAGTCTTAAAAGTGGATTAATTTCAGTGTTAATGTTTGTGAATTACTATAGTGTTCGAATTTAAAGGTGGTCCTGGGGTAGTGTTAAATGTATCCATGGGACCACCTGCAAATTACAGATTTGACCACCATTAACATTGGGCCTGTGTATAATGGAGAATGGCCACTATATTATTTTCTTAATTTCTAACACTGTACTACAAGCATTATGTTATATAAATGGTAGAGGCCCGCTATTATTAGACTGATCCTTTAAAACCATGAGTGTTTAACATTTAGATTCATAACATTTCCTGCTTTTAAAATTGGCATTTCTATGAACACTGTGCAGATTTAAGCACACTCAATTATTTCTGCTTAAGCATTATTGATTTTATTCCTTGTAATGTGATAACTATTGCATCGATTGAGTATTTATCATGTTTTTCATTTGATATCACTTAGCCTGGTTATCATGGTTATCAGGAGATTGTATTGCATTTAACAAGTGTCCAAATGTTAGTGGCAATCAATGCTCTATTAACCCTCTCCCTGCTGGATGGTAGGCACATACACTGCTCTTTAGGGCATCTCCGGTTAACTTCAGCATGGAGAGGATTAAGGCACCTCTGGTTGCCTAAAGCTGGAAGAAGCTTCATGACTAATGACCAGGTATTGGCAGTTGCTACCATAGTCAATGTGGAATATCACAGTGACCAGCAGTGGGATAGTTTCTGAATTAAAACTTTCACCCTCGTCTTTTTGGTATTTAGGTACAAAAGTATTTAAGTAATATTTTTGTGTGTGGTTTTATTTTGTGATTTACTTATAGATCCACTTTTAAGATTATTTTACCTAGACCTGAAACGAATAGCAAAAATCCTATTCAAATATTTGTTTGTAAGTATTTTATTCGAAGTTTAACTATTCGGTTGAAATCTTACTATAATAATATAATGTGCTACAAATACTTGTATATTTAAATGTACTATGGCATATTTAACTGTACAAATACTTGCATATATAAATGTACTATGGCACATTTAACTCCAGAAGACTCATCGCAATTTAGTCAATATACACACATAGTAATCCCATAGATCAAATAAAAGACGTGCGACCTGGACGGCCAATTAAATGGCTGCCAATATTGTTTTCACAATGATTACTGGAATTTTAAGCCGGTTAACTCAATGATGAGCAACTCTGTGAGTATGCATGTAGAGCTATAGTAATCCAATTAATCAACTATGTAACCCGACTGCTACCGCCAACTAAATGGCAGCCATTGTTTTCATAAATTGACTCCTAAGCCAGTTTATCCCATACCAGGTAAATTAGCAGTCGAATAATGCATCCGTTCTGCTTTTATGCTGCAGGTATACAAAATAGAGAGATGCTGGTTTATTTAAACATTAACTAATGCTTATTAAATGCATTGTCGCTGGCTGGGACTTTGAAATTATACGATATATACAGATTTCCGAGATACTGGTAGTGGCGGAGTGCACCGTACTGCTATCACTAGATCTACACACCTCTTCACACATCAACTCACTATGGTTAAGCATATGCCACACTTCATCAATTTTCATCTACCGTCTGATTGTGTTCGTAATGAGAATATTGTCAGGATTACATAACTGATCATGCAGTGCTCTATTATAGGCATGAATCTATTTATCACCATTATGCATGTTATGTGTGATGATAAATAATTCATATTAACAGCTATCTTTCAACATGGAACATGAGAATAAATCGATTATATATTTGTGATTGTATCACAATTGCTAGAACAGGGCTTATTGAATGAGTATATATATATATATATATATATATACTACTGTCAGAATTTAAGGGAACGATGGTATTGATATATTTATAGTACTTTCAAATGTGGACACATTAAGTGGTATATCTAAACAATGAAACAAGTAGTTGTAATGAAATTTACAGTACATGCGAGAAAATGCACTGGCAATACTAATCTGGCACATGTTTGCACCTGTCTCTTTGGGTTGTGTAACAGTGGTACTTATCAATCGCCTCTCTTTGAACGAAAACAAATGTAATATAATTATGCGTGTCCATATTTTTTTATGGTAGTATCTCTCTTTAAAAAAAAAATTATTATTTTTTTATAAAATGACATTTATTATTATTGATTTTTCTTTGTTCAGAAAAAAACCCTTATAAACAATTCCAACATTGTCAGAGGAACACTGGGCATCCTTTCACAAAGCTCTATTATCCGCTAAGAGACCATAGCACTCTCTTTGCAGTGTATTAGCTATTGGTAAAGAGAGCATTATGGTCTCTTAGTGGATAAAATAGCTTTGTGAAAGGATGCCCAGGTGTCTGTTCTTCATGATACATGTATTGTTGTTTTTTTATGCATCGTAACGTTATAGTCCTTGCATTATATTATTAATATATGTATTATCAACTATAATGTGGGCACAGTGATGACACAATAATGAATCAGGGATTCATTTGGAATGAAACCGATAATATTATATACCAGTGTATACTGCAGCTGGATTGATACTGTGATGGTACAGATGGGTAGCACAGGGATGACATAGGGATGACATAGATGACATGAAAGAATGGAATTCACTAGGATGACTCAGGGGTGACACATAAAGTCACCGTGCAGGAGACCCTGTTAATTTAACTTCACGCTGAAGAGAACAGGAGATGCCATAAAGAGCAGTGACTGTGCTTAATCCAGCAGGGAGAGGGTTAAACAAATACCACCTTTGTCAGAGGATTGCAGCTGATTATAACTGGCATATAGCAGGGATTTCATATAGCAATACAAGGCATTGGCTTGATACAGATTGATACCAGTATGTGATAAGACTGCATGTCACATGTGTATCATGGTTATCACATTGGTCTGGATACGGCAATGTGTATATTAACATGATAAGAGCTTATCAACATACTATTTTGGTCTCAATTATGTGTGTACTATCTCAAGGATTTATAACAAAAATAAACCTTATTTAAAGGAAAAAAAAGTGATTGTGTTTGAATAATTAGAAAATTACGATTTGAAAAAATGGTCATGTTCGTTAGGGGTGATTTTTTTTTTTTCACCGATTAATTTAGGTGTTAGAACTATTAGAGGGTTCGAACTATTAGAGAAAATACGGTATTACCCGGTTAATTAATAGGGTAATTTACAAATATCGTAGATCCCCTAAGGATTGTTTGATTCAACCTTTTCAACAGGAATATTTTACATGCTTAGTAACATTATCAATTTATGCACTTTGCGTCATATATATTTTGTTATTACTATGGTTACCATTGTAGAAAGAAAATCTAAATTATATATCATTCACCCACAATGACTTGGTAACCTTTAGTGATATGCTATTGATTCATCATTGATTTTCATTTTTCTAATTAGATTTATCTGATGACAATGTCCCTCGTACATCTTCATATTTCATGAAAGCAAAAACAGAAGTGGTGGTCTTGTTTGGAAACTTGGAAAGGAATGTTATTTTATTCATGATGGTTTTCCAAATTCGCTTGAATACTTGGAAAAAAACTACTGTATCATTCCTTATGTTAGTGGTACTAGTAATAGTATATATAATTAAACAACTGTATTTATTTTGATCAACTGAATTACTTTCTTTTTTTATTATAAATATGTTACAATTTTTTTTATGGAAGGCAGAGAACTCTGGGAATCACTAGACTTTGAAGCATCAATATCTGGAAGTTTCCAATACATTCATTAGTTATAATACTCATAGTGGTATAGTTTAACCCTCTCCATGCTGAAGGCAATCAGAGATGCCCTAAAGGGCTGTGCCTGTGACTAATCCAGCAGGGAGAAGGTTAAATATCAATACCAGCCAAACTGACGTTATTTTTGTAAAGCATCTTCAAGTTATGGGGAAATGAGATGTAAATTTATCTTGAAATGAACTTGCTTGTGGAATTGCAACACATACAAAATGCCAATAAGGGCAATCAAATATTGAATCTTGAAATATGTAGTTATGCAGTGATGCCGAGTTTGATATTCGATATTTTATTGCCCTTATTTGTGTGCAATGTCTGTAAGCTTGAAGTGCAGTTTTATTATCCTTGTTTCATCAATACCAGCCAGCCATTTCTCGCAGGTGTCATAATTCCGACATAAACTGACAAGCCACAATATTAATATTAGCAAAACCATCTTGAAAGCTGCTTTCAGCAATCCTCTGAAAATAATTGTGTGGGGTTTTTTCTATTGTTTTTTTTATGAACATGAGCTCTGTATTGATCTTGAACCAAGGCATGACTTTTGTAAAATTATCTCTCTAGTCCTGGTGTAAAAACAATGTTTTCATAGACCCAAGTACGTCTTGTATGATTTGAATGGTACATGTGTAATAAGCTGAAGTATATTTCTTCCAGGTGCGTGCAGTGTTCGACGATATCGAGGCCGCAACGTTGTACGATGTGTTGCACGATCCCACGTACAGGAAGACATGGGACCACACCATGCTGGAAGGATATGAAATCTGTGTTATAAACCCCTTCAATGACATTGGATACTATGCAAGTAAGCTGCTTCCTGTTCACCATCTCTGTACTTTCAGTCCGTTGCCCTGCTCCTCCGAGGAATCTGTAATCTCTATCACCATCTCTGTACTTTCAGTCCGTTGCCCTCCTCCCTTGAGGAATCGTGACTTTGTGACCCAGCGATCATGGCTGGACACTGGCACAGAATGTTACATCTTCAACCATTCCGTTAACCATGAGGTCAGTATTTATACATTTGCACTATGCAGCATACTATTACTAATGTGAACTGTGAATCAATGAAAAGACTCAAATGTGACATGCCCTTTAATGGAAACAAGATTGATATAAATTTGAGATAAAATGTCATGATTTTCCTATTTAGGCACTGCCTAACGATACTACCCTTTCATTAATCACATGCCTAATTTCTGGACATTGCCTATTTTCATTTGAATATATTTGTTTCTGTGTTATCGTGGTTAATGTTATATTAATTTCCCCACTCAGCAATGTCCGCCGAGGAAAGGCTATATCCGAGGTGTGTCGTATTTCACTGGCTACATGATCCGCACCCTGGACAGCAACAGATGTCAGCTGACATACATCTCGCAGTCAGATCCTAAAGGTGGGTGGATCAGCCGAGAAGACACTCATCACGAACTGTAACAATGTCATCGCAAACAAATGTCATCTCAACTCGAACAATCTCAACTCAAACAATCTCAACTCGAATAATTTAAAAAAAACTTTTGTTTTTGTTTTTTGTTATTAATATGCATATATTAAATCTCATCTCAATCTCGCCACATATAGTCAAAACTCAAACAATCTCAAGCAATCTCCACAAAAGCTATCTAAACTCAAAACAATCTCAGCACTAAAAGCTCAGACACTCAACTAAAAACAATTCAATGCATGTCTAACCATTGTTTCTAACATTATATTTTGTATTGAATTTGATTGATATAAATTCTGTTATATTTTCAGGCAAACTTCCACCCTGGGCTGTAAATAAACTCACACACATTCTTGCTCCAAAGGTGAGTAAATAGCATACTGGGGTGGGTGGTAGCGCAATGGTAGAACGTTTGGTCTTTGGAGCCAAACGTCCAGGTTTAAATCCCGTCCTGGGAGCCCAGCATCAATGGTGCCCTTCCTTTGGGCTGTGCGAAGTGTTTGGAGTACTCTGAACAGACAATTTTGTCAATGGCATGCCTCACACTGTGGACTGCTCGTGCACTGCGCGGTCTGTACTCGCTGGCAAGGTAGTGCAGGCCGCTCAGACAAAGTAAAGTGATGTCACCACATCTAAGGCAACTCTTTGCCGCCATCTTGATTGTGTGAGACGTGTGCGAGTCGTTCCTTTCACTCAGTACACCGTAGTGGAGTGACGTCACCTGTCTGTCTGAGAACACTTTGCACAGTTCAAAGGAATGGGGACAATGTTCACGAAAGTTACCTTTCTGACACGATATTGATAGGATGCATCGACTGTAGCGTGGCAATGCAGTTATCATCAGGTGCTCGCAGGTTTACTGTAACATTCAGTGCTACAGATGTTGAGGGTTTCCTCCTGCCCTAAACTGACAAGTGAAAGAATCTTGAAAGCGGCTCAATTAAAAAGAAAACTACTAAAAACTACCATAGCTCACTTACCAGATAGCCACTATATATTGTAGTTAATTTATCAACTTTCTTGGTGAGTCTGAATATGTGTCTTATATGCTTTGATGGTGTTTTATGTTTGTACTGTTCATTATGAACATGATGTGAGGTGACGTGGCATGGCATCACATCACATCACATCACATCACATCACATCACATCACATCACATCACATCACATCACATCACATCACATGATTTAGGATTGCAATGACATGACATGACATGACACCTAATGATTTAGGTTTGCAATATTGAAACCAGAGCTTCTCTTTCCCTACCACAGGTTGTGAATCGCATCTACAAAGCATGCAAGAAATACAACGACTGGAAGAGCAAGAACAGCCCCAACTTCAAACCGTGGCTGAACGCGGAACAGATGAT
This sequence comes from Lepetodrilus schrolli, assembly GCA_032361225.1. Taxonomy (NCBI): domain Eukaryota; kingdom Metazoa; phylum Mollusca; class Gastropoda; order Lepetellida; family Lepetodrilidae; genus Lepetodrilus; species Lepetodrilus schrolli. The sequence continues at coordinate 17,015 of JAUTBT010023036.1, forward strand.
GTGCAACCTGCCGAGACTGGACCCCACATCCATCCGACCAATCTTGCCCGGTCTTTCACAGGACTCGCTGGACCGCGAGGAGAGCGAGATCCATGAGGAGGATATATGTGATGAAGACTTCTAGACTATTTATAGCTCCACACTTTCGTACCTATAGGAACTACTTGGGATCATTCAGGGACATGGGAATTATCACGCAGGCATATAATATTTCGTAGCACTATTCATGACAAATGAGATGGAAACTTGTCAAAGGACTGATGTTATTGGGGACCAGAGTTGTGAAGTAGAGAGTTTAACCTTCTCCGTGCTGGTTACTACCGGAGATGCCCTAGAGAACAGTGATTTCAATTCATCCAGCAGGGAGAGGGTAATTAATAACAAACAAAAAATGGAAGGATTATTTTCCTGATCTAAGAAAAGTTTTGAAAAACGAATTAATGCCATATTCATTATAATAATGACGTGCATGCTGGCAGATGTGAACAAAACTAGTTCAGCGTGAAATTGGGAGAATGGATTGTTTTTGGACGAGGATGCCCAACTTCGGGGAATAACGGCTGGTTGGAGATGAAGAATATTCGGTAGTTACGTCCCTGTCTCGGTCGGTTACCAACAAGTGATTCCTCTTCACGCTGCCATGCAACTGTTAACCTAAGTATCAAATTGGCTTCTTTTTGACAAACAGTTTAAAATTGATAAGTTATTATTATTATTATTTATTATTATTTTTTTAATTTTTTTTTACTATGGTGTGTTCAGTGGTCAGTGGATCAAAAATATCTGTTCCTACCCTGGAAATAGTGACTGGTTATACTACTGTGTAGCTAACCTGGGATGGAACCAGTAATCAAATATGTTTCTGATACCGGTTCTGACATACAGCTGTACCAACTCATACAAGCTACAGTTGGACCAAGGTACAGAGACAGTTATATGAAATTTGTATATACACCCTGTGATACCTTGGTATTGAAAATGGGTCACACATGGAAGCTTGCCTAAGGAAAGTCGACATTGATATAATTAAAAACGCCATATATTATTATTGATTTATTAATATAATGCTTGCTAGTTCTTGCTTTATTTGTCTGCTTCCATTGAATTAATTACGATCTGGAAGTTTGTGCCATTAACTTGTACTAGGATGACCTGGGTGTAGATATATTTTTGTTTTGTTCCTTGCTTACATTTTTTTTGTTACAAATTCATTCATTTGAAACTAACCAATCACATTGTTGCACTTTTTAAGCATTACTAGTTGTCATCAAATACTGTCCCAGCGGGTACGCATGCATTTCTGCAGGATTCATGGTAACCACAGTAACTGTCTCCAGTTGTTCAATGGAACAACAGCATTCCTTGGAAATGGCATCAAACCCCTATATAGCGTGGATGTATGGAAGGAAGGCGTGCACCATCAGTCAACAATTGTTGTCAATTCCATATAAATATTATTTACAACACATATTGAAACCATTGTATAGCTTTTAAGTATATTTACCATTTACTGTGATATACCAGTAGTCTCTAAGATGCATCGTTGTAGAGTTTACGAGCAACTGAGTCTACAGATTGATCTCAAACCAGAAAGAAGACCAGATCCGGAAAAGGAATGAACGTTTATGTTTGCCACAGCAAGTCATCGAAAGAATTCTTCAAATATTCCGCATAATTAAATAGACATGCTGAGTGTACTGCAATACAGTGGACCTTTAATCCAAACATCAGAATAACCTTTTTTCTCTAATAGTATCCTGTAAACATTGGGTGAGGATAAAATAGTTTGTCTCAAGATTCCACCTAGTTGCTGGCCATGAGATGTGTACATGAGATGTGTACATTGATGGTTAGAAATTGTTGCTTATCAATATATCAGAACAAAGTCATGAGAGATGATTAGAGATTTCCTATGAACTTCAAAACAGATCTGTATGAGTTCTAGGATGGTATATGATGAAATGTATGTATTTATGGTGTTACTGCTAACAAATTAACAAAATTATTGAAATATGTGAATTAATGTGTGATTGGAAAGATTTTGAATGGGAATGTGTACTACATGTACTGTCATTATCAGACATCGGTATGAATACTAGTATCGCTGGAACATAAGCTGTGATAGATGAGCTTTGACTGATGAAACTGATTGTCGAAAACTGCTTAGATTACTACATTGAATGCACTTCACAATGGCAATTCATAGTCTTTATCAAAATATGTTTTATTTAATTTTAATTGGAAGAAAATGTTCAAATTATTAACTGTATTATGTGTGTCAAATTATTAACTGGCATGTTTATTATTCCACTTTTTTAGGGATGTTAAACCTGGTTTTCTGTTTTCATTAGGTTAGTCTTTCCTGATTCTCGACTTTGAAACTAGTTTGGTGAAGAGTGCGATATTGATTATTAACTGTCGAAACAATGAAAAATAGAATCTATTATATATACATGTATATATCTTACAGACATTTATTTATATCTCTATTTGAATCTAGTAGAACAAAATTTTTAACGAGTGTAGACACAGCAGCTTTAGGGGTTTTAGGATTGGGGAGGATAGATGTGTGTTGGGAGGTGGGAGCAGTGTTAAAACAAAATGGAAAGTTATGTGTAATCCACAGAAATGTTATCCACATGCATTCCATGCTTTGATCCTATCTTATCTGCAACACTACACAAGCCGTCCGTGACAAGGTAGAAAATACACCAATACATTGAATTCTTTCTCTGATTAGTTGTGTACTAGTAGTATGCAAGAAATTGAACCCCACTTTTATGCTCAGTATTATTGTAGCTACATTTAATATTCCACATCATGGTCTGTCTGTGTCTGTCTACGTGTGTGTACATTCGGCACCCTAATCCTATAGGACATGGCGGAGAGGACGTTCACATTAATATAGGTATATGCCACAGTACCAGTTGTGGTGTACGTGACCACTGCTGTTCTTTTGCACGTTACATTTGTTGTTGACCTTGTTACAAAATATAGGACCAGGATTGGATATACTGTACTCGCATAGAAACAAATTTACAATGTATTTTTATTAGTATTTTGTTATTTATGTTCTGTCTACTTATTTGTCTACTTATTTATCGAAACCCGCCAGCTCATGTTTTACTAATAGAAGCTTTCAATGTTCAATTCACCAATGACATCCAAGATAACAGCTCTGTTAGCCGATCAGAAACCAGCATTCTATTGTGAGTAAAGGTGAGGAATACATGGGACCAACATTTTATATGATTCCAGTATGAGAAGCCCTATGTCGTACATTGTTCTCATTGTATCAGTCGTGTAACATACGACCTATTAAATACATTACCGGTATATATTTACAACCATACTGAACTTGTATTGAGGTTTATCAGATCAAGTATAGGGGCAGGTGGTAGCGCAGTGGTAGAACAGTTGGACTTCGGAGCCGAGGTTCCAGGTTCAAATCCCGCCCCAGGGGGCCCGGCATCAATGTTCGCGAAAGTTACCTTTCTGACGCGATATTGATAGGAT
>JAUTBT010023047.1:0-20526 GCA_032361225.1 Lepetodrilus schrolli
TGCGGGTTTCCTCCTGCCCTAAACTGACAAGTCGTGATATAAGTGAAAGAATCTTGAAAGCGACTCAAAACCCCAATCCAAAAAAAAAAAAAGAAGAAAAAAAGGAAACCTGAAATATATTTAGTGAATGTTGCAGTAAACCTGTTTGTACACACTGATGTGGACATGCATTCCAGTTTGCAGACAGGACATCCTTTCAAAATCGCATCAGAAAGGGAACTTTCATGAACATTGATGCTGGCATTTGAACCCAATGCTGTCTCTGCAGTGTATTAGCTATCAGCAAAGAGAGCGTTATGGTCTCTTAGTGGATAAGAGAGCTTCATGAAAGGATACCCTGGTCTACAGTATGACAGTGAAACTGGACTGTCTACATGTTCAAAATTGCAAACCTTCCGAAGAAAATTTACAACAGATCTAAAAGTAAATTATTACATTAAGTTTACTAAATGCACGTGCCGATACATTCATATAAAATGCACACAAAAAGCTTATCATTATGTTATTAGGCCATAATTATTTGATTCCCTGGTTTACGGAAAATAATTTTTATTTAAACAAAATTATATTCCACCGAAATAATAATAAATGGTGACGGAAAAGGTCGTATAAATCATCACTGAACCTTAACAAGGACCGACAGACAACGGTGGACACAAAGTTGAAGCTAATTTGACTTCTTATTGGTAAATATGCAAAATAAAAGTATAACTTGTAACAATAACCGCTATTGACAAGCATTCAACTCTAAACAACTAATGTGTACTGGTGGACAATTCTTGACAATTATATTGATCAAGTATATTTATTTTCTGTCGACCGACCATTCATAATCTCCAATTATTAAAAGTTTTATGTGGGTCCTGACCGACTGGCCAAAATATAAAATTATATTTATTTATATATTCGACCACCCGAGCCTAAATGATCACAGAAAAATCCATAAACCAGGGAATCAAATAACTAGGGCCTTATTTGAGTTTTGGTGTAAATACAGACATTAGTCTCCATGCTCAACTCAAAGTTTTGTTCCTAAATCTCCATATGAAATTTGAGTTTGAGCATGAAATTGTACTTAAAATGTAGAAAAAGACCAGTCATATTGTACAAAAATGTATAAATGTACAAATGTCCAGTTATGTATTGTACAAAAACAAGAAATGTAGAAAAGACCAGCCACATTATGCATCACAAATTTGACGAATTTTTAAAATAATAAACAAACCAACATCGGAATATGATTCAAAGTTACTAATGATACCTTTTACAGATATTCAGAGGGGAAAATTATACATTTATTATTAAAGCCTACAAGGTAAAATTCAACAATTGGCCGTATTGAGTTTCAGTGCAGATACTCATCCTCAATACTTTGATACATGCGTTTACTTATTGTGCAGCTACTAACTGACACAACCTGCACTATCTCCATTGTGCTATGACCAATATATAGTATTAGTATGTGGATTATTCAGACAGTACGATGGACAGGTGCCAGTATCAGTAGGAGGAAAACATTTTGTACATTTTGCTTTAACCTTCTCCTCCCTGGAGGCAAATAATCTTTGTCAACATGATGTTGTACACATCTTTTTCTGACTTTTGTACATTTTTGAAATTTTGGAAAAAATAGATATAGTAGCAATTGTTAAAATAATGTGAACAAAAAAATCACATAAAATCTAATCCAAATCTTGTTGACAATGACTAGAGGCAACCAGAGTTGTCATGTGTTACCATGTATAGTATTAACCCTCTAAATGCTGGAAGTTACCAGAGTTGCCTTAGAGAGCAGTTACTAGAATCAATCCAGCTAGGAGAGGGTTAAAAGCTAACCTAGCAGTGAGCTGGTGAAACATACTGTAGGTATGTTGTATCAGCAAAACAAACAATATATCATCATAATTATGTGAACTACACAAGTCAGCATAATGATATTGTGTTGCTTCTGTATATGAACATCATTGCATTGGTGTAAGTGTAGGTTTGGGACTGACAGATCCACTGAAGGACCGAGAGTTTTCTGTTATTGCTGGCCCTATGAGCAGAGAGCTTTTACGACCAGCATAACACCCTTATTATGGCATAACTTACGATGTACTTGTTTTATGACCAGGAGTTTTGGTGAAATACCAGGAGCTCATATATTAACCCTCTCCATGCTGGAGGCAACCAGAGATGCCCTAAAGAGCAGTGTTTGAGCCTAATCCAGCAGGGAGAGGGTTAAAGCTGTTGGTCCTTTGACCTTTTTAGATTTTGTGAACACTGATTGGTATAAGGTCACATTCCAAAAGGAATGGACATACAAACATCTGAACATTACATAGATAACATAGAAATGAGAATTGTGCGGAAACATTTAACATGATGGCATGGAATAAAAAGGATTCATGCTCTACTAACAGTGATAACATAGAAATGACAGTTTTATGTGCACATTTTGAAACATGATGGCATGGATGGATTCATGATCTACTAACGGTGATAACACATTATGCTCCACTTTATCTCTGTAATGTTTTCATTTCCTTGAATTAAGTTTCGAGCTGCTTTCAAGATTATTTCGCTCAAATCATGGCTTGTCAGTTTAAAGCAAGAGGAAACCTGTAACAACTGTAGCTATGAGTGTTGCAGTAAACCTGCTGGTAGAGATGAACCAAGGATGGTAACAGCACAAGAAGGTTACAATGTACGTAGGCGCCGGGTCCCCAAGGCAGTTTCAAATTTGGGACCTTTGGCTCTGAAGTTTGATGATCAATAACCAAGCATAGCGTGCATAAGTGGGTCAAATGATATTTTTAGACATACTCGGTTTAACGATTCTTGTGATGACCTACACGGTGACCTGTGTGGGGCTGTTGTTTTATTTACGTACCTTACGTTGTATCGCGATCTATAACGTGTGGACCATGCTGAACAACATGATTCATCTCTGAATTGAACAGAAATTTAAGCACACAATCCGTATTAATGGCATATTTTATCTGGAGTTTAGTCAACCAAAGGCCTAGTACTCGTGTTTGGCTATCACTGGAACTTGGAAGATTCTGGGAAATTGAGGGAAATTCTAAAAATAGACCTGACCTACCTACGGGCCCAATTGCAACAGACTTCATGAGAAAACAAGCTCAGGCCCCAAGCCCCAAGCCCCATGCCCCAAGCGACCCATGGACCAATAAATCAGCGGAAAATTGCCACGCCTGTATTACTGCACTACCATCCCTTATCAGTTAATAGAAAATTAGCCTAAAACAAATTTTCAGAAATATTTCCTGATGTTTTTTAACTGTAAGTTTCCAGTCACAAATAGAGACATGTTCATGACATTACCTAGCACCAATATTACATAAATCCACAATCCACTTTCTATCTCAATATTTAACAAATGTAAAATTACATGTTCTATAATTTGTTATGCACAAATAATATTGCATTTGCAGATACACGACCACAGTGATAAGATGTAATCAAGTTGGTCGTTTATCTGTGAGTCAACCTACATGTTTGGAAAGCACACCATTCATCTGATACATGTCTGACAAATGTCTGTGGAATACTGTTGTATTGTCTATAACATTACACATATCAAATGTAACTATTCAACTAATGAATGCTCAGCAAACAGGTACTGAAGATGGATCAATGCTATCTTTGGGTGATTGGAACATCACCTTTGGACCAAGATTACCAACGTGCAAAACCAATATGGCCTTTCAACCTGCGAGTACCTATCACACACATATGTTGTTGTCATTCATTCCTTTCAATGTTCAATATTCTTATGTCTCACCAGATTGTATATCCATGTCTGTAGAGATTGTATGTCCATGTCTGCAGAGATTGTATGTCCATGTCTCTGCATAGATTGTATGTCCATGTCTCTCCAAATTGTATGTCCATGTCTCTGCAGAGATTGTATATCCATGTCTCTGCAGAGATTGTATATCCACTGCTGTTTCGCTGTCAATATTCAGTTGCTCATCATACCAAACCCAAACTTAACCAATACCCTGGACAAGTTGACATTCTTGCAGAAAGAAGAACAAACGTTCAGTTCTCATACCACAAACACAGTACTGATGATGACGTCCTCACAGTACTGCCAATATTCTGATGTCACTGCAGATTGTATATCCACCTCTGTTTTCCTGTCAGTGATCAGCTACTCACTGAACCCAAATTCAATCAATTCCTTGGACATGTTTGGACAAAACAACGTATCAAGAGGCTGCCATTCGTGCAGAAGGTCAAATTCTCATAATACAAGCATATGAAACTCATCGGAACCAAATTCAGTGACTTCATTGAACAACCTGCCATTCTTATAGATCAAATTCTCGTCACGAAAACATAAAAGTGACGGTCATGTTCTCACAATATTGTCAAGCTCTACTGCCCACATATAGTGTTCAAGGAATGAGTTCTTCCAGTCAACTTGTAAACAGAACTGTCATCACAAAACACCAGAGACATATATTTGTGGTCAACACAACTCTAGCTGAGCTACTGGCTACAACTGGACACAGTCCTTGACCTTGACCTTGTATATCTTGCCTGAGGGTTACTTGGAAGAATTGTCCTTTGCTGGAGTCGTCAATGACACATTTATACGTACCAGCGTCCTCCTGGCTTGGTCTCAGAATGATCAAACGTGCGTTTGATAATCGGTGGTGTTTCACCATCAGAGTGTTTTCAGATGTTTGTATCACTACGCCGTCACTTTTTGACCACTTCACCCTCGACGTTCTGGGTGCTTTTGCTTCACAAATGAGGTCCAATGGTTCGCTGTTCATGAGGATGATGTAGGTTATGTCACCGCTCTGTGATCCTGAGATGTCTTGAAGAAGAATTACTTACATGAATATATTGTTATTATTTTAAGAATTTAGAGATTTGAAAAGTTGTATATGTTGAAAGAAATGTATTTTTCTGTCCAAGAGAGGAATCTGTGAAGAATAAGTGTGAAACTTAAGAATTATTTAAAGCATTCCAACATGAGAATATAATTACTACTACTGTAATTACCCTAATAATTCGAACAGGAAAAACAAAATTTGTAGCCATTCGAATTACTAGCAAAATACTAAAATTTTAAATGATCGGTGTTCATATAATTAGGGATGACCAAATTAAAGTACAAAATATGGCTGTAAATGAAATAGTAAACAAATTAAGAATTAAAAAAAATAAATAATAATAATATTAATTTAATGTGGCTGTGACGTCATGACGTCATAAAACAATCAGGCAGCCTGAGGGTTAAAATCTTTTTCTGAAAAACATTATTGTGTTCAAATAGATCTAATTAAAAAAATACAATTTGAAATAAAATTGTTCATATTTTTAGTGTCGGAATTTTAAAAACATTTTGGCGATTAATTTAGGTGTTTGAACTATTAGAGGGTTTGAATATTAGGGTAATTATGGTAAACCAAAAGTATGTTGTGCCTAGCCTACGGATGAACATCTATCGTAAACACACATACCCGAGACTCTGGATATTTACCTTTGTTATCAACAAGGATAATTCCACCATGTGTTGTATTCTCTCCGGCAATATCAACGTCCATGATAACTTTCGCAGTCGTCGTTGCATCCGACGTAGATGTCACAGATGTTGTGGATTGTCCTGTTGTCATGTTCGTATGGAGAGGCAGCTGCACTGTTGTCCGGGTAACGACCATGTGACTGTCGGTTGTGCTGTTGATGGAGTCATGACTGCGGTCCATCATCTCTGTCGTCGCCGATGTCGTCGGCTCTTTCTGCGTAGATTCCGTGATGAAGATGACGTTGTGTGTTACCGTTTCCGGTTCAGCTGTTGCCGTGTCCTCGTCGTCGATGGTGCCGTTACCGGAAGCGTAATCAGCCTCGTAGTCAGACTCCGCTGGAACGAACATCAGATTAGTTGTTATTGGCAACCATAGACTGACAGCCAAAACAAAGTGTAATCAACAAATAAAATATTGCTATTGTATTTTAAATTTTTTTTTTTTTAAATTTGAGTTTAGAGCAGCTTTTCAACATTATTTCACTCAAATCATGGCTTGTCAGTTTTATGGCAGGTGGAAATCCGCAACATCCATAGCACTGAGTGTTGCAGTAAACCTGCAAGCACCGGCTGGTACTGATGGACAAATGATGATAACTGCATTTCCTGTAGTAACACTATTGACACTGCATCCTGTTGCTATCACATTGGAAGGTAATAACTCCCACAGACATTTATTCCTGATCTACAGGTGAGGTTAGAACTCGGGACATAAAAAAGAACCCAACAAGGACATTGTATGTCATCAAAGCTCAATGTAATACTTGTAGCAGCAAGTTCTTCATTAGTCTAAAAGTGTTAGTATCATAAACATTAATAGCTTCATTAACATGAGATACATATGGATGCAAATAAGAGCTTCAACTTTGGCATGCAGTTGAAGAATACTGTTACTAATTGTGGCATATGAACAAATTGTGATCAACACCCAAACTACCACTCCATGCCAAAACTACCACTCCATGCCAAAACTACCACTAACACATGACACCATGCAGTACCACATTGAACCAAAAAGCACTACACTGCACCACACAACATGTAAAATAAAGTGTAACAGAGCATAAAAAAGAAATGCTACATGTTTGTTAATAACTTAAATTTGTACTTTTCCTTTTGCTTGATTTCCTAATAGCGAGTTGCTCCATAGGTTTCCATTGTGTTTCCAATCAAAGGAATCAATAGCAACAACTCGCTAGGCATAGGAAACAAATCATCAACCAGCAACTTGCATAGAGGAGAAAATTATTGCGGGACTATTCGATTGTGTTTTAGAAGTAAGTATCGAAATAGAAAGTCAGCAACATCCGTAACATCCGTAGCGCTGAATGTTGCAGTAAACCTGCGAGCATCGGCTGATACTGACAAGACCAAGGATGATAACTGCATAGCCACTCTACAGACATTGCATCCTATCAATATCGCGTCAGAACGGTAGCTTTCGCGAACATTGATGCTGGGCCCCCGGGGCGGGATTTGAACCTGGAACCTTTGGCTCCTAAGTCCAACTGTTCTACCACTGTGCTACCACCCACCCCAATTTGCTGTGTAATAGAAATAAGTGTAAATCTATTGGGAACATACATTTGCCACAGCATTTGGTGAAGAGCACTTGTGACATGACATTAAATATAGCAGTATGGTATGTACGAACTGACACAATGACGCAACAGAGACAGCTGTGATAAAAAAAAATTAAAGGAGATCCTGCAATGGATGACTGCCACTAGGAATGATCTTTCATCAAAATAAGAATAATGAATTTGTAAAAGTAAGAATAATTACTTTGTCAAAATAAGAATAATCATTGTCAATATTTGAATAATTAATTTGTCAAAATATGAATTATCATTATCTAAATAGGAATAATTACTTTGTCAAAATAAGAATTATCATTGTCAAAAATAAGAATGACAATGTGTTCAAATAAGAATGATCATTGTTAAAATAAAAACAAAAAAGACGAAAGAATGATTATTATCGAAATAAGAATTTTAATTGTCAAAATTAGAATGATCATTTTCAACACATATAGGAGGATTTAGGCCATTGCAAAACATCAGCTTTGCTAGCTCAGTAGAGTGCAGCTATCATGATAGCATTGTGAAATTAACCTTATTACTGTTGGAAGCAATCAGACATGACATATATTTTTTTAATTCAACATGAAAAGGGTTAATCAACAACATTAAATTCTGCAGTGAATTATTGTTTTATGTCACAGCGATGAGGGTGTATTCTGAAACTAGACTTTTATTAGTACAATGTTAGTAGACATGTACATGTGTGTATTAGAAAACAGCACTGTGCATATTGAAACATCTGACAATTCTGACACATGACATTTGTAAGCTAGCTGGCACACTTTACAATACATATGCTATATATTGTGTTACTAGTAATCCAGATTACAATTAATCCACAAACACCTTGCATACTTTTTATTAGTGACACATGTCTGTACACAATGTTTAAATAGAAATATATGATAGATAAAATGTAGAAAAAAATTAATAGTAAAGTTGAATTGCATAGAGATCATACTTAAGCTAAAAGCCCGTTTTAAATATGTCAGCAACATCTTACTACCATAACAATAACTGTAGGCATGGCAACAGACAGTTGTGATTTCAGTGAAAAACAAGCCTAAGGTCTGGGGGCTGCAGTCCCTAAGCCATGTCCAGGGCAAATAAATCGACCCCTGGACAAATACATCAGCGGATTTTTTTCGCGCTGTAAATGTCGGCATCTTGCCCTGATAAAGAAAAAAAAAGCCATTCCAGAACTCACTGTCGTCACGTTCATTCGTGTTGAACATCTTGACTAAACTCCGAACACTGTTCTCCTCAGAGTCCTCCGACACTACGCGGAGTTCATATGTGGACTGTGGGTCAAGGTCAGACAATGTTAGGGAGAGTTGTCTGCTCTCCGTCTTGGCCGTGCGTGTCCAATCATCCATACCTGCTCAGACAGATGTCAATATTTCACCTTGTAAACCATTCAATACATTGCCAGACACAAAATATACATGTATTTAACCATCTCCCTGCTGGGTTAGATGCATGCACTGCTCTTTATGGCATCTCTGGTTGCCTCCAGCAGTGAGAGGGTTTAATCGAGTCTAAATCATACTACATAATAGATTTAACATAGAGTTACAGTGGCATCTCTGTCCAATGCAAACTATTAGGAACTGATAATACAAGAAGAGGTAGTGCAATGTCAGTGCCATTACTATTGATAAATAACATGATAGACCTACCCAGTATCAGCCTACCCACGACTGACCTACCAAGATTATAACAATAATAACAGCGGCTACCAATAATGCGTTAAATCCACCCACGAAGGCATGCTCAAAGTGCCACATTATTATCCCCGGTCAATGGATCAGTGTGCATTATTGTTTCTTCTCAACTCCCTTGGCAGTATATAACCCAAGCTGCTGTTTCCAGCACCACAAGGTTGCCATTCACATGACCATGCCATCCTACTGGGTACCCATTCTCTGCTGGGCGAACACAGGCATTTTTTAACTAAGCCACTTGCCTAAGGTGCTATCACAAGTTTTTCAGCCTGTGTCTCAGTGTGGGGTAGGAATGAATCCTAGATACTCTCAGATTCTCGGGCACCGATCCACGCATTGGCTGAGCTTGATCTTAACCAACCTGCAATACAAGGGACCACGGACCACCTCGATGACTGAAGACTCTCTGACCGAGAACTAGTCTCCCACCCACGGGAGCGACATACCCAATCTTCCTCCGCCTTACCTACCCATCCCACACATGAGTGGCCTACCCAGCCTACCAGCCTATCCTGAACTGACCTACCCAGAACTGACCTACACAACTTTCCCAGGACTGACTTACCCAGGCTAAACAGAGCTGACCTACTCCATTCCAGAATTGACCTACCCCTACCCAGCCTATCAGCCTAACCAGGCCTGACCTACTGCAGCCTACCCAGACATCACCTACCCAGTAGTCTGTACTCCAGGTAACAGTAAGCAGCGGCCCTGGTGTCCACACTGTCCTGTAGCTTCCACATCACCTCCGCCGTCCTGTCAGTGGTTCCTACCTCCTGCACCTCGGGCACAGCTATCTCTAGAAGTCAACCACACTGTGTGACATTAACAATCTCCTGTACCTCGGGCACAGCTATCTCTAGAAGTCAACCACACTGCAGGACATCAGAAACCATCTACCGTCATTACCATAATAATTGGAACCATTTTCTAATTATTCGAGTTTCATGCTCAAGCTCATATTTTATATGGGGATTTGTGAACAAAACTTTTAAGTTTAATGTGAAATTGCACTCAAAAGAGTTTCGTAATCTCGGGGCCAGAACTGTTCCTATTTATATAAAAATTAACACATGCTTCATAAGACACCAAAATACAATAGCATGCTACAACTATGACATCAACATGGTTACCATGTATTCCTACATCTTCCTTCTGTCATAAAAGGACATATTATTTACCTGTATCTTCTCTTGCTGTTTTCGTATCGATGTAAAATGGCTGACCTTGACCCACTTTTGTCAAACCCCACACAAAGATACGGTACTCCGTGTCAGGCTTTAGATCCCCGATGTACGTCCGTTCTCGTGTTGTCTCCGTGACTAGAACCATGACGCCCATATCAGTGCCGTCAACTGCAGCGAAACAGCCAATGCAAGTAGTCATCCATAGGGTGCCTAATTAGGTCAGGTTTATTTTTAGAATTTCCAAGAATTTCCAAGAATTTCCCAAGTTCCAGTGATAACCACACACACGCACTAAGCCTTGGGTTGACTAAACTCCAGAGAAAAAAATACAGATCATGCACTTAAATTTCTGTTCGATTCACAGATGAATCACATTGTTCAGCATGTGTTCAGCCGTCCACGCGTGATAGATCATGACACAACGTAAGATATGTAAACAAAACAATAGCCATGCACATGTCACCGTGTAGGTTATCACCAGAACCGAATATGTCTCAAAATACAATTTGACCCACTTAGGCGCCCTATTGTGTTAACACTCGGACGATTCTATCATAATTTTTCTACTGCTGGATGAAAAGCTATGTTACCCTTGGGAGTGTGGCAGTGTTATATCTAATTTTGATTGGTTCAGGGTTGATTCTGTACAGTTATTTAGCCGGGTGTGGTATAAGATGTTTCTACTGGTCTCGGCCAGCAGGGTTACACCTTTGGCTCAGTAGAGCATTGACCTCCTAATCTAGCAACTCAGGTTTGAATCCCAGGATCGGCACGGTTGTCAGTTACAGTTATATATTGCTAACACGGCTCTGCGCAGTGTATTTACCTTGTTTGTAGCCTATGCGGTACCCTGTGATGATCCCATTGGTGGTCTTCGGTCTACCCCACTCCACCAGTACATGGATGGCGCCACTATAGACCACCACCACATACTCTGGAGGCTCTGGAACTGGAAGCAATGCGGTTAATCTTAACGGATGTTAGATACTAGTAGTCCAATTCAATAATAATATACATGGTGCACAGATGTCGGTTAACCCTCTCCTTGGTGGATTAGACACAGGTACAGATCTCTAGGGCTTCTCCGGTTGGAGAGGGTTAAATTCAAGTTTTGTAAAATTAACACAAATTTCAAAAATATTGAAATTTGTACAGCTAAATATCACAATTTTGTAAAACAAAATATCACAATTTGCAAAACAAAATACCACAATATGTAAAAAATTGCCATAAATTGTAAAATGTAAAAAAAAATGATGACCAGTGTTGATGCAGATTTTACATATTGTGGCAATACATTTTACAGCTTGCTGCAATTTTACAAATTATCGTTGGGATATCGGGGCACGTGTATACCAAAACCACGTGCTGCTGTGCAAACAAACACGAGCAGGGTCTGGTCTCCAGGAAGCCTGGGTAGCTGATATACTGACATAATATTTAATTTACAAATTAGTGTTTCATTGTTTCCAGGATTCCTTAGTCTGAGTCACACCTTGTTCTCACCCAAATACGCGTATTCAAAATACATGTATACCCTTAGAGCAGTTAAATTGAGAAAGTCTAGATTTCTGAAGGATTTCAGCAGTTCCTTTCATATAAATATAATACCAATCAATATAATTTATATTTAAACTATTTACTGTTACTTTCACCCTCTGAGACTAGGTTGAATAAAGCCTAATATCAAAGTTTAAACCAAACACAAACCAAGATTTAAAGACATACAATCACAGATTAAGTTGTTGTTTTGGACCAAATTGGAGTTAAAAATGCAGAGTACATGCACTTAGCATACATATAATCGCTTTTGTGTAAAAATACATTTGACCATGAAATATGTAAACAAACCCGTGATTGTATGCCTTTAATGTTAGATAATAGATTGGCTGGACACGTACCTCCCTCTGGTGTCCTGAATGTGACGATGTTGCTGCGAGCCGACTGGAAGTATGTGTTGGCAACAGCAACGTTGGCCTCCAGATCGGAGAACATCATGAGGTTGCGGACAGTTGCCATGACTACGTTACCATCCTGTTTCAAACTTTCCAGGGGAACAAATGTGTCCATCCGTTTGTCAGGATTGCTCTTACTCCAGTATCGAATCTTTTACCAAAGGAAAAATCTCTTGAGTGAAATAAAACTGCCAAACATTATTGTCATTGGACATTGGGAGGGAATTCACACATAAAACTGACGTCAGTGTCAGAATGGTGCTCACCAATGTCAGAGGGTAGGTGTAATTAATTATGAAAAAAGCATCATATTTGTCGGAGAAAAATAGTTGTATCAGAATATTAAAAAAATAAAAGAACATAACTGGCATTTTACCTTTGTAAACGTGATCTTGTCACTTTAAGAAATTAACGAAGTTTACGTAATTAATTGTTGCCTTCAACCTGTGTAACCATGGGATACATCTCATCTTCACTGATCCCATGGGAAAATCATCAACACTATACGTGTGCCATACATGAGTCTACATTGATTTGCACTGGTTCCCTTCCTCTTTGTGAACTGTCATTTTACCTGTGTTGCTCTACTCGCGTACATAGATCCAAACCCTCAAACCATATTCATAGATGAAATATTGATATAGATTCGAACCCTCAAACCATATTCACGGATGAAATATTGATATTTTTTATCCTACGGGATCGGTTAATGAAAGCGGACTGTTTATCCCATGGGATACAGGTGGTGAGTTACATTGTAGCCAGTCAGCTTTCCGCGGATATGTTCTGGATCATCTTCCACAGCCTCCCATCCGAATTCCGCTGCACCTTGCTCCAGTTGAGAGACGTCAGTCAGATGAAAGTTCTCTGGTGACACCAGTGGTACTGGAAGGACGATGTCAGAATAGCGAAAATATAATTAATAACGAATAATTAATAATTATGTACCAGCTCTTTGTTTATTTATGTTCATGAAATACTGTGGAAAATTACTGGAATTCCCAGTGATGTTTTAATGTATAGATCAAATAACTGTATTGATACCAATTTGAAAAATTAGTTAATAATATTTTCATCGAATTCTTGTATAATGAATGAATTAGTGCTTTACGTCGCAGTGGGAATATTTCACCCAAATGCAAACAATTAAGAAGTTCATATAATTAGTACATCATCCCCAAAGCATAATGACGAGATCGAAAACCTTCCTGTTTTGTACATGGCAGACATTAATCAAGACTATATCTGAATCTTCATCATTGATTTTCAAAAATATCCTGCATTGATATCATAAAATCAAATCTGTACTGGCTTCTCACATATTTAGACAGCCATATATGTCAGCTGAGATATTATTTTTAAGGTAACTGGTCCAACAGGATGGTAATACATCCATTTCCCATCCACCCCACCCATCCAGCCCACCCATCCACGCACCCCTCGCCATTAGCCATGGTACATAGCCATCTTTTATTTCCCCTTCCTAGGCTTTAAGCTATACAATATGTAGCCGGGTGTGATATAAGATGCTCTGATCAGTCTTGGGGACCAGCAACTAGGATTTGAATCCCAGGATCGGCAGACAGTAGACAGTAGATGCTGAGTACTGTGCCTCCCGGGTACCCACACACCTGCCTCTCCTGAGTACCCGTGTACTGGCACCGCAGGAATCACAGGCTGACCCAGGTCATTCTCAGCCTTCACTGTGACCTGGTAAGGCTGGTAGATGTCCTCCACTGGAACTTGAATCCTGTCCTCAGTGTAATCCTCCACCACCAACGTCTTCACAGTTGTCTCCCCTACCTTGACTATGGAGACTACATAATGGAATCCTACACCATGGAGCTCTGACAACAGCATTGGCTGAAAAGGCAGGGGGAGATAATTAGCTAGTTTGTAAAACAAATTATTTTAAAAGATGCCAGAATTTTTATTACAATATGCATGAAAGGCATACAATCATGGTTTGTCAACATATTTTATAGTAAAACATATTTTACCTGAAAGTATGTACATTTGAGTTGCCTATACAAGTATATTGGGCAACAAGCTACATTTTCTGCAGGTCCCACTGGTTTTCAATATTTTCATATTTTTTTCATAGTTCTCACATGGTACCACCACAAGAGCATCATTCTCACATAGCACCACTGCAAGAGCATCATTCTCATATGGCACCACTGCAAGAGCATCATTCTCAAATAGCACCACCACAAGAACATCATTCTCACATAGCACCACCACAAGAGCATCATTCTCACATAGCACCACCACAAGAGCATCATTCTCACATAGCACCACTGCAAGAGCATCATTCTCACATAGCACCACTGCAAGAGCATCATTCTCACATGGCACCACTGCAAGAGCATCATTCTCACATAGCACCACTGCAAGGGCATCATTCTCACATGGCACCACTGCAAGAGCATCATTCTCACATAGCACCACTGCAAGAGCATCATTCTCACATGGCACCACCTTCCTGTCATAAGGAAGTGAACACAGGCGTCACGTACCTCCCACTCCACAGCCAGCATGTTGGTGACGTCCCCGACGGTCCTGACACTGGACGGGTGTCGGTCTGGTACAGACTGCTTGGTCCGGCACACAGAGACGGTGGCGGCGCTCGGGAGACTGGTGCCCACCTCGTTGACTGCCCGCACATGGAAGGCATAGCTGTTGTAGCTGGACAGATTGAGCTGGGCCTCCCGCTGGTCGGGGGTCGCGGTCCAGCGCCCGGGACTCAAACTGGCCTCCACTACAAACTCCACCAGCGGAGAGAAGTTGAGCTGAGAGTCACTGAACTTCCACGATACTGTGGCTTCTCTGCTTCTGCATGCGATCAGACGTACTTCTGTCGGTGCTCCTGGTTCAGCTGAAATAGAACAGGTGCGATGTGTGTGTAGCCGGGTGTGATATAAGATGCTCCTACTGGTCTTAGCCAGTGGGGTTACCCCTTTGGCTGTCGGTAGATCATTGGACTCACAATCCAGCAACTTGTCAGTTTAGGGCAGGAGGAAACCCGCAACATCCGTAGCGCTGTATGTTGCAGTATACCTGCGAGCACTGACTGGTACTGACAAGACCAAGGATGATAACTGCATTCCCACTCTACAGATATTGCATCCTATCAATATCGCGTCAGAAAGGTAACTTTCGCGAACATTGATGCCGGGCTCCCGGGGCGGGATTTGAACCTGGAACCTTTGGCTCTGAAGTCCAACATTCTACCACTGTGCTACCACCTGCCCCCTCCATGTAGATAACACTACACACGTAATGTTAATCTCTCCACATACATCTACCCACCTTGAACCTTCAGCGTGGCATCTGCCATGTCTTGGTCCACTCCGTTGGCGGCGACGCACTTGTACGTCCCTGAGTCGGCGTACGCCACGTGCCTGATGATCAGCCGACCCGCGTCCTGCTCCAGCTGAGGGTTACTGGGGTCAAGGGTCACACCATCTTTCATCCACTCGTAATTCAAGTTGTTGACTTCTGCGGGGTCAGTTGCAGCATTGCAATAGAAGACAGCGTTCTCACCCGTTCTCACTGTCACATCCCTGGGACCAGAAACTATCTGCGTGGGATCTATGTGTGAACAGATGGATATTCATTAAGGCAAAAATGCAACAAACCACAATGTTTATTATTAATTAATTAATTGACAGTATAATAATAGGAAACTGGATGATAGGGATATACAGTGACAATGGTAATACCACATAGTGCGAAAACCTGGATTTTATTTCATGATATATTTCAATATCCTGAAGATGTATATATACTTTTTGATGTTAGTTTAATTCTGAAATTAATAATAATAATAATATAATAAATACCATATTAATATATCTCCATTTTCATGTTTATAGCCTGTTCAAAAGCAGTTTACAACATAATGATGGTCATTACATGAACCAATCAACATTGGTGTACACCGACACACCTCCCACAGATAAAGCCACAAATTGCCCCACTGGTACCATGTCTTGTGACACAATGCTTGATAAAACATTTGAGGAAAGATTTCATGGTCAGTCTACCTCTCACTAGCACCGTGAAATTTCTGTTCTCGCTTCCCCACATGTTTCGTGCGAAGCATCGGTACAATCCTCCATCTTTCATCTTCACTGACTGAAACATAGTTTTAAAGGCACCCGATCACATACAATTGACTTACTAAATGTCAAATAAATAAATATCTGAAAAAATATGTATATTGTATTAAATTAAAACATGTATATTTGGCAGTACAATTATAGTCTCTCTATGCCAAATAAGATCACGTTGATCCATTGACAGGGATAATGTAGAGCTATTAGCACACTTTCATATTGGCGCAATATACTCATGCATATTATTATTAAATACATTTTATTTAAAATCCAAAAGTTATAAAAATTGTATAACTATTTTAAGCTATTCCAACTTGTATAATTAATATAATAAATCTTTCTATAAGTTATAACAACATCAACACATACGTCAATTGACAAAGTTCCATTTTCATGTAAATGGTGTCGGCCATCTGTATATAGCTTCTTCTCTCCCTTGAACCAAGTGACCTTTGGGTCAGGGCGACCCGAAAAGGAACAATCCAGTTGAACATAACCCTCGTGAACTATCTTGATGAACACAGGTGAGACCGATTCAAGGGTTGGTGGAACAGCTGCAAGGAAACAGAGTTGGTGGAACAGCTACAATGAAACAGAGTTGGTGGAACAGCTGCAAGGAAACAGAGTTGGTGGAATGGCTGCAAGGAAACAGAGTTGGTGGAACAGCTGCAAGGAAACAGAGTTGGGGGAACAGCTGCAAGGAAACAGAGTTGGTGGAACAGCTACAATGAAACAGAGTTCGTGGAACAGCTGCAAGGAAACAGAGTTGGTGGAACAGCTACAATGAAACAGAGTTGGGGGAACAGCTGCAAGGAAATGGAGTTGGTGGAACAGCTACAATGGAACAGAGTTGGTGGAACAGCTGCAAGGAATCAGAGTTGGCGGAACAGCTGCAAGGAAACGGAGTTGGTGGAACAGCTGCAATGAAACAGAGTTGGGGGAACAGCTGCAAGGAAACAGAGTTGGTGGAAATAGCTACAATCAAACAGAGTTGGTGGAACAACTACAAAGAAACATAGTCATTGACATAGAGGAAGAAAATCGAAATGTTCATGCTTTGAGATTCGAATACTAGTATATGTCTACCGCCCAATAGTCTTCACCAAGATTGATGCTGTGGATGAAGACTACAGACTACAGTCCAACCTACCCACGACATTGATGTAGGTGTCGGACCACACGTAGCCGTGCACGTTGGAGATGTTGCACTGGACAACCATACAGTCCGACCGCTGCACGTTGGACAACACAAGTCTGTCCTCAGTCACTCTCCTGTTCTCGGTGGGAGCGTGTTCTGAAGGAATATCAGAACAGAACCTTTTTAATCCACAGAACATTTTAAATCCTGTTTCATTTCCACTAAACTGGCTTTCATTAGGAGAAGAAACCGTTTTAAATTACGTTCACTCGTTAGGCCTATAATAAACATAGTGAGAAAGTATAGGGCTTACATGTATACATAACATTGATTGTCATTCAATATAATTAATAGTATTATCAACATGTTCAGTTTAGATATAAAGGTCAGTATACTCTTCAACAGTCTACATTTGTATGACTGAGCACTCACTGGGTAGCCTATACTAACTACTCAGCAAACGCATAATGTTACAGAACGTTAAATTACAATGTTGTGAATGCTATGTTAAATCAGTAACATTCACCCAACGTTATAATAACGTTGTATAACGTTATGTGTTTGCTGGGTACGTGTATATCTGGATAAGGAACTCTTTATACTTCCACTAATAATTGATACATAGATTCTTTGTTATTTCTACCAGAGTATTTGATGTATATTTTGATTTGCACATGAAGTGAAGAAATAATGGGGGTGGTTCCTTATATAGGCCTACCTCTGAGGGGTGTCCCGTTGATGAGCCACTCCACCCTGGGGCTGGGAGTTCCCTCCCCCCGACAGTCCACTACAACCAGATCCCCGACGTCCGCCGTGACGTCCTTTGGTTCCGTCACCCACGTTGGAGAAGCTGTACGAAAGTATACAAGCAACCATTCATCATCATCCCAATACTGCAGGAATCTTTGCAGGGGGCGTAGCTACTATTAGGACACAAGCCGTGATATAAGTGAACTAATCTTGACAGCGGCTCTAAACCCCAATTCAAAAACAAACAAACAAACAAAAATACTACTAATAATACAGACCAGAAAGCCCGTGCCTACAGATAATTTTATCCATGGCATTTTAATTCCCACGTAAGAAGCTATCATATCCACTATGAGACCGTAGCGATCTCGTAAGTGCATGATCCCCATATATAAGAGATCGTTACGAATGTGCTTAAGATCTCGTAGTAGATATGATAGTTTCGTGAAACAATACCCTTCAATGAATATAACCCTTGGCCAAGTCACTGCTTTCTGAATCCTTTCCTTAAAAAAACCCAACGCAAATCCCAGTGATAATACCACTTCTATTATTAAATATTATTCGGCGCGTATGGGTGAAATATTCATGCTGTGATGTAAAACAGTAACTCACTCACTCACCCGTAAATTACATACGGAAAGAAGACATAGTATATACCTCACCCGGCTACCTTAGAGTTTGAATGGGACACCAGGTCTCAAAGGGTGAGGGTTAAGTCACAATGTATTCTGCTGGTAATTATTTCAGAAATGTATATCCATACATGGGTATAGACATGTGCCAGATGAGGGAGGACCAGGGTATCGTTTCAGGAAGCTCTCGTACCTAATACGAGACCATAAGCACTCTCGTAGCGATCTCTTATACATGGGCGATCGAGCACTTACAACGGCGCAATGGTCTCATGGTAGATATGAGAGCTTCAAGAAAAGATACCTAGTGGTGTATGTACGGAGACATTGTACCTGCATTTTAGAGGATGTCGTGTGTTATATTTATTTATTTCACAGTACGACGTATACCTTCCACATCCACGGTGAAGGTTTTGGTCAGCACCTTGGCACCGCTCCGTCCCGTGCACTCGTAGACTCCGGCGTCCCCTTCCCTGACGTCATCGACACGGATCTCGTAGTTACCCTCGCCGAACACTGTCCGGGACATGTCCAGACTTGCCCCGTCTACTCGACTCCAAGACACCACGGGCAGAGGACTGGAAGGTAAAGTGTTAACTGCTGATGAAGTTAAAAGTGTTAATGCCGTCTGACCAGGTCTGCGTTCCACGAATGGTGAGATCTATTCTCCGGTCCTGGACCCAGAACCGGGCCCGGACCTGCGGTCTATTCACGTGACCCAATTCCTAGCAATCTGATTGGCCCACGTGATCCAAAATAAAATAAAATATTTTCCTAACTCTAACCCTAACCATGTGCCAAACAAATCGTTGTCCATGCCCCGATATTACGAAACGTTTTTGAGGACGATTCCATGCTCAACTCTAAGTTTTGTTCACAAATCCCCATATACAATTTGAACATGAAATTGTACTCAAAATGTTTCGTAATCTTAGGTCCGGGTGTACATTTGGTCTGACACGATAATGATGGGAGACGCTGTCTCTACCGTGGAAATGCAGTTATCATCATTGGTCTGTCAGTACTAGCCGATGATTGCAGGTTTACTGCAACATTCAGCGCTACGGTTTCCGCCTGCCCTAAACTGACAAGCCGTGATATAAGTGAAAGAATCTGGAAAATGGCTCTAAAAAGAAAAGGCATGCATGAAATATTACAACGCTTGACAAACAGCTCAATAGGTCGAGATACTCTACTGTCAATATGACGGTCAGAGCTTCTCGGCCTAATATTTCAAAGACTTCAAGATTGGTTGCAAGGTATGGCTACTCTGTATACCTACTTTCCTCCATATATACACTTCATCTTCAGCGTCTTGCCCTTCATGATGACCTGCCTGGCCGGAGTGACGTAATGGAGGGTCAGCTTTTGTGGCTTAGGAGAACCTACGACAGGTCAAGCATGACAGTATGACCATAAGAGAAGCTTCCCCTGACCAGGGTATCCTTTCACGAAGCTCTCTTATCCCCTAATAAACCATAACGCTCTCTTTGCTGATAGCTAATACACTGCAAAGAGAGCGCTATGGTCTCTTAGCGGACAAGAGAGCTCTGTGAAAGGATACCCAGACCCATATAAAAAGTATCTTATCAGCTGCTTATGGCAGTTGGGAAGGGAAGAGGAATCTCGAGCTAGCATCTCTCGTGGTGATCTACGAGATACGAGAACTTCAGGAAATTGTACATGGGGCTAGCTCGAAATTCCTCTAGCCTTCCCTGCTGAACATAAGCTACTGACCATACCCATATACATTTTATTTTTATTTTTATTTTTTGGTTGGGGTTTTAAGTCGCATTCAAGATTCTTTTACTTATATCACGACTTGTCAATTTAGGGCAGGAGGAAACCCGCAACATCCGTAGCGCTGAATGTTGCAGTAAACCTG
>JAUTBT010023058.1:0-20522 GCA_032361225.1 Lepetodrilus schrolli
TTGCATGGTGTTTTCACATTGATTGTTTGTGCTATGAAAAATAAATCTCTTGTAGTTGTACTTATGCAGCGAATTCCGGAATTAAAAAAAAATCAGCGAGACCCATTTATTGTTACCAAGCACGTCAGCCAGCCCAATTTCTTAGAGTAAAAAATGGGGTCCACGGTTGACCGAGCAGTTTAACCGAATTCGCGATGTAATGAAGGCCGTTATGTCGGGGGTTCACTGTATGTAATATACATTATATATATATATATATATATCCCATTCATGTTTGTGAAAGTTATATGGTTGAAATTCCTTCAACGCACTACTATAGCTAAAGAACAGAACTAGATTAAAGCATATTGCACAGGTTCATTGACTGATATTAAATTGATGATGACGTCAATGTCCATGAATTTCAGAGGTTTTGTAGCAGGTAGACATAGCAAAATATTAATTATATGCTAGCATCTGAACAAAAATCTCTGGAGAAATACGGTTTTGAAACAACAATGTTTTCTACATTTCAACTGCTAAGCTTCACCCAGTGAGGCCCCTCCAGATATATTTGATTCAATTTGATACTTTTCCATGTACATTGATAAACATGGTTATATCAAATTGGATAAACATGGTTATATCAAATTGGAAATAACACAACGCGCAATATCTATAATTGAAGGCATGTGCATAGGGATAAGTGTGCACTTATTTGAGCTATAGTTAGCATTCACATTAAAATAATTTTTTAAATGGATAGAAAGATGTAATGAATATGAGGGCCTTAATTTAAATAATTTTCTTTCAATTTCAGATTTCATTGAATAATGGTGCAGCCATTGGTACTAGAGATCAGGAGGTCAGCAAGACTCCGCAAGATGCCACCTCCTGTAGTCATTGCAACTGAGCCAGAGGCCAGGCAGCATTCCACCAAGATCCCACCACATGAAATAGAAGCCACTAAGCCAGCTTCACAGCAACATTCCAGCAAGATCTCGCTGTCTGAAATAGAAGCCACGAAGCCAGAGTTGAGGCGTTCCAGCAAGATCTCGCCTCCTGCAATAGAAACCACGAAACCAGAGTCGAGGAAACATTCCAATAAGTATGCAAATCTGGTATCTCATTTGAAGAACCCAAGGCTGAAAACAACTAAATGTTCATCCAGCAAATTAAGGAAGAGAACCAAGAGCTCAAAAGCAGGCAAGCTGACAAATCCTTGGAATAAGGGAACCCTTTGCAATCCTAACCGTATTGAAAAAACTGAATGTGTTCAAAGAGGAACAGAATATTCGGAGGTTGTGCAAATATCTGAGGTTTTCCTTGCAGAATCTCTGACGAAACCGCAAAGTAGAAAAAATGGATGTAATGCAATCAAGGATGCTCAGGCCTCTGCAGCTAAAAAGGCCAAATACTCGAATCCCACACCAGCCATTGTTAACAGGCCAAAGCGACTTAGGAAAGCCAGACGTAATATGTGTTGTTGTCAAACTATCACACATAAGGTATTTGGAACATCTCCAGCACCTCTCATTCATGATAAACCCATGCGACGTAAGGTGCATTACTTGAGGGATGGAGCCATGAAACTTGCCACAAATTTTACATCCAAGAAAGTTGGTGAAGATATGTTGGCACAGAAAACAATTAAGCAATTGGACTGTTCTATCGGTGAAACTACCAAACGAGGCATTCACCAGAAGGGGGTTGGTTTACAAGTAATCGACCAGGGCCATGATGAAGCAACATCCAAGCCTGAAATGTCAGTTGGTACACAAGTTGTGAGAGCCCACACTGCTGTGCGCAATGGCACCAGAGAGTTCAAATCAAACACATCTTCGGCATCGGAGGAGGATTCTCCAGAAAGAAAGAAAACCTCACGAACTCCCACATCAAGGCACAACAAGTACCAGAGATTCACTTGCATGGAGACGGGCGTATCAATGCAAGTCAATTGTCACGCTATATTGCAGGAATTCAGGCGATCAAAGACCAAGAAATATCGAAAATATCGAAGATCCAGCAAAGGAATAATGGATACTGCGACTTCCAAACTAGCCAACAGTTCATCCAAATTAATAAATGCCCAAAGTCCGAAGTCGATCCATCTAAATGTGCCATCACAGTCAACAGGTATAGCAAAGTCAACAAACGACAATTATGAATCTGCCAAGACTGAAGAATTGCCTACACATACCAGTTACAGGACAAGTTCAAGAACTCTGCCCTTCTTTGAACAATACACAGAGCTTCAACATAGCAGGGATCTTGATGATCAACTGACATGCCATCTGTGTGGACTACTTTTCACAGGGCGGTGTGCTATTGAGAGACACATGGTAATCCATTGCAACGGTAAAACACCCATTTGTTTCTGTGCTCTGTGTAATAAGACGTTTGTGGAGTTTGAGCACCTAGAAGCTCATGTATTGACCTGCAGAAGATACAAAAGACTCGGGATGGAAGAGGAATCCAGGAGGGGCCCAGTGATGGATGAAATCATGAACATGATGAACAAAGGATGTGATTTTACAGACTGTAATGTAGACTTGAGGAATGATGGAATATCCACTAGTGACAACAGATTATCTCTTGAGGAGGAATACCCAATGGAAGCTGTGGATAATAGAGATGATGTTCTAACAGAAATAGTATTGCTAACTGGCAACGATGAAAGCTTACACAATATTGACTATGATGAGAAAATGGATCCACTACCCGACACTTCTTTCGATAGTGCTTACGTCTGTGAAATGTGTGGTCTCAAATTCACTGGGATATTTAGCCTAACGGACCACTACTGGGTCCATGAACCTAAAATGGTGCCATTTGAGGATGTAGGAACCATGTCCCCAGGACTTGTGAGGAAGATGGAGGACACAATCTGGGAGAACTTTCACTGGGATGCAGACAGAAGTTTGGTCTACAGGAAAGATGGTCAGTCCATCTCCAATCAACATGGCGAGGACTTTGCTGCTTCTTCTGCCAACAAGGATACCAGTGTAGACTTTTTACCTGTTGCCGAGTCTGATGAAAATATCCAGTCATATCCAAATACTAATTGTGATAAAAGTGAATGTGAACAAACAGTCCTTTTAGATTTGTCCAATTGTGTGAGGCCATCAGATGACAATGAACACACTGTCCAAACACCATCGGCTCATGCATATCCTCGCGTTTTTCCCAGTACTGGAAATGAAGAACTAAATATCGACATCTCCAACATGGGACGGATTGCAAATAGCCAGATGAACAATGACGTAGAACAGGTTCTTTTTGACGTGTCCAATAGCTCGAGGCATTCGTGTGATCCACTGCCATCTACATTTGGAAACCTTCATTCAACTGCTACACAATCGTCAAGTAGTGTTGAAGGCGATGCCGAGACCACCCACAGCCCTGCGAAAGGACGCAGTGCCGAGATGGCGGATTGCCTCTATGAATGTCACCATTGTCAGGAGAAGTTCCAGTCAGAGTCCACCCTGCAAAACCATGTGCAGCTGATGGGACACCTGGGTGCTGTTCAATATGTAACTGTCTGTAGTCTGGAGGAGCTGCAAGGGTTTGAACATTACGAGGCTCTTCAGTTGAACGTTGGGGCAGTTGAAGTCTGCCTTGAAGATGAGGCTGACAAAACCTACTTCATTCAGGAGAATTCTGATAACTCGCTGAGTCTGGTCCAAGAGAACATTTTGACCAATTATAGGGACGTGGATATACTTTGTCAGCAGTGTGGACAGAGCTTCAGAAATAATATGGTGCTCTGTCATGCCCCATGCTTCTCGACTTCAGAAGAAGAACAGAAATATGCTCTCCAAGAACTTTTTGAATCCGAAATACAGACTCCAAGCCCTGCGGATAAATGTGGGCTGTATCATTGTGCCAAGTGTTTGACAACTTTTCCGACAATAAAAGCATTAGCTAAACATAATAAGAGTCATATTATTGGAAAGGAGTGCCACATATGTGGGAAACTTGTCCGAATGGATTTCATGGACCATGTCAAATCTCACAATGTAGAACTGCAGCAGAAGTCGAGTGTGTGTGAGATATGTGAAGAGTTGTTCCCTTCTATACAGACTCTGGCATTCCACCAGTCCACGAAGCATAACTTCATCACAGAGTCGGCTGTGGGCCTGACCTACAGGTGTCCACACTGCAAGGAAGAACTGAACAACACCCCTTCCTTCATAGCCCACGTAGCAGCCCACACAGGAGTCTATCCTTTTGAATGCAGCATCTGCAAGCGTGGTTTTCTGTACAAAGCAGCATTGAACTTCCACCTGATTCACTACCACTCCCAGAACCAGGGACACCACCCAAGCGCTGATGGAACAGACATGCCACAGATACAGAATCAACCATCAGCACACTATCAGCCTTCAGCACTCAATCGACCTTCAGCACACTATCAGCCTTCAGCACACAATAAGCCTTCAGCACACAATCGACCTTCCGAACATCGGCAAGAATCTACAACAGGGTGGAATTGGAGCAATCATGATGAAGGAAAGACACGGGAATCGAGTAGAGAATATGAACATGTTCCAGTCATGCACACAAGCCAGAGTGGAAGTATGTGTGAGGAACGTCTTGTGAACCAAGAAGGCAGTAAATCCATGCCATCTGACCTGTTGCATAATGCAATATTTGAACAATATGGCGAGTACACATCTGGAGAAGGGGACCAAGAATTGAACAGAAGGTATCCTTGTAGAGCTTTGGGTCAGCAGGAAGGCAAGTACCCATGCACACAAAATCAAAGAATTGAATTTGGTGCAAATCTACCTCAACCAAACGACGCGATGGGGATGGAGTTGATTCGCTCCGTCTACACACAACAGATGCGAGCAGAGGGCGAGAGGTTCCCAGGATACAACCAGCAGGCAGCTGTAGCAGAAGACCATTCAGGATATGTCGACCGACCCGCGAGCACCAACTGCTTTCAGACCCTTTGTCAGAAGGATATGGGAAGAGAGGACCTCTCTGCCATTGGACAAGAGGTTGTGGGTGGACATAACAACCTCGTACAAAAGGAACCGAACCTGCAACTAAATCGCGGTGCAACTCGTGTGGAACATTTCAATGGACGTGAAAAGATGTCTCTGGATGGTCAGGGACATGAGTATCGATTTGACGACAAGTTTAAATGTGCGAGGCGCGAGAAGCGACCATCAACATGGGACTGTGTTGCTGATCAGGATGAACTGGCATCAAGTAGACTTCCACACTTTGGTGAAGCATTTTCAAAGTTGAGAATAGCAAACGGAAATTTATAAATGTGACTTTATGAGGGAAAGATTACACATACTCGATGAGTATTATGTACCTGTTGAGAATAGCAAACTGAAATTCATAAATATGACTTTCTTATGAGGGGAATATTACATGTACTCAATGAGTTATGTACCTGTTAGTGATGGGGTTTGTGGCAACAAGTGTAGATCACGATAGATGCACTGTCTGTATTTACAGTGCAGTTATCATCCATGGTTTGTCAGGTGCCAGCTGGTTCTTGCAGGTTTACTACAACACTTGGTGCTACCAGTATTGTAGGTTTTCCTCCTGCCATTAATTTCCTAGCTGCAATAGGAGCAAAATAATCTTTAAAGCGGCTATAATACCACAATTCAACCCCCCCAAAAAAACTGTTAATGATTTGTTTACTATTGTTTCATTATGATCCTTCTTTTATGATAAAGTGGAAATCTTACAAGCATCTACCGATTAATAAAAATCAAATTAAAAGTATTGACTATTAATGACGTGCCTGTTGAATGAGTATGGAAATAATAAAATGTGATTTGTGCATTTCATTTTGTTCATTAGTCGATTGAGAAACTATAGCTGATATTTCATAAATCTGTGTAGTGGTCAGTTTATTTCTATGATGCGAGTAGCATTGATAACTGCCAGCTTGTCCACAATAAGGTAGCTTGGAGTTTCGAATTTGCGCAGAATATGCATGCACGTGTCACAGGTGAAAGCACACAACTGTCTGAGGCACAGGGGTTTGGTGATAGAATAGTTATAACAATTATTTTTTTTATATCTATATAGATGTAATACTAATGTCATTTATTTAATAATAAAATATAATAATAATAATACAAAAATATATAAAGGAGACATGCTACCAGTCTAGGTCAACCTCCCTAGCAATCTAATATATAACAAGTGAGGACACTTGATGCTCCCTCAACACTCGACTGAAATTTTAAATGTGCATATTTATTTTATTGTCCAGCTCTGTAGTTGTCTTAATGGTACCATTTCTAGACATGGTACCATTGCTAGACATAGTGCACGCAAAATGGTTCATTCAAAATACTGTCGGAATACAATGTTTAGCTTTGAATTGTATTTTTAACAAACCAGAAGAGAGAACGTGCATCGAGTCCTTGAACTTCCGTCTAGGATGATTCATTGCATATTTTTTTTGGAAATTTAAATAACTTCGTTCAGGGTTTCAGATACGATTTAATTCAGAGGTATTTATGGTAAGAACTTATCCCACGGGGATCATGAAATGGTACCATTAAGACAACTACAACTTGACAATAAAATAGATATGCACATTTAATTTCAGTGGATATTGAGGGAGCATCAAGTGTCCTCTCTTGTATATTAGATTGCGAGGCGAGGCAGACCTAGACTGGTAGCATGTCTCCTTTATATTATTTTGTAAATTGTATTTTATTTTTAAAAAAATTGTTTACATAATTCTTTTTAAAATTGTTTTTAGATCTTGAATATCTATAATATTTAACTACTATTTTTTTTTACTATTCTCTCACCGAGCCCCTGTGGTCTGAGGCTCTGTAGTGCTAATAATGTGTGTTTATGGTCTTATTTCCGTTGTTACAACTGTAAAGTATTCTGGTGGTTGTGATAAGCATTTTAATAGCCTTATACTATAGTATATACATGTAATGTGCTTTGACCTTTGATGCACAGTACACATTTTGTGCATATTAGAAACTCTAAGCTGGGTTTTAACATGAATGTTGTGAGGATTTATTCTCAGGTTGGAATTCCTTAATATTTGTTGAAATTATTATGAAGTATATGCGTCAACATTCTACATAGGGAGGTCCTCCACAGGAGGGAATCGTGCTTTAATATATAGTTAATGCACGAGATGATCTCTCATCATTGACAAGCATTGAGGCTATTTGAGCCTGCCGGCAATGAGAGACCAGGGTCTGAGAGTATTAACTGTATTTAATTGTGGCTTCAAAATTAAGTTCTATAATGCTACTTTAATGAGAGAAATTGTTACAAATGTTTGGAACTATATTGTCAATTTACGCAATCTGAGATATCATGAAAGGCGTGTTCGTGTTGGGAAGCTAGATATCGCTGAAACACCGATACAGCAGACTGCACGTTTTTTTCCGTGCATGTGTGAATAGTAACACTTGCATTCAGAACAATTACACAATATTGCGTTTTGTCCGTGCCTGTATGGATATTAACGCTTGCATTCTCACATGTTGTCTGTGCATTATGTTATCTTAGCACCTCCATTCATAACAAATTACACTAGTCATCACAAACTTCATTTGTGTTTATGCTTCATGGTACAGGAACTGTTAAGGGAATATGCTTGTATCGAGAAACATGATGCATCGTTTCTTTAATTGATAGTAAAAACAATATTCATATGAATCTTGTCATATATATTTTATATCAGATGAGCCCTGCATACGTGTTTGAAAATATCACGAGTAAATAGTATTGCCTCCCAGAGTGCATGCATATTTAATTTTACATCAAAACAAACTGCACCAGTTATCATGGTTATCACTATAATCAACAATTACAACTAATGTGGAAATGCACAATGAAGCATTCATTTACTACCAAAATTAACATGATTTTTTTCTTGGCCTTAATAGCGCAGTCAGTAGTGACTAGTGTCCATGGATCATTTCTAGTGATTCTGTGGGTTCGAGTCCCACACAAGGCAAATATATTTACAAAATATTTTAATTGAAAGTACATGTAGTTCCAAATTCTTTCACCTTCACTGTGCTTTATGCCCTCGGCCATGCTGTAAATGCTGGATAATTCTTCAAGCTTTCAGTATCCGGATTTTATAATGGATTTTGGGGCAAATAAAGTCCAGCTGGCAAATAGTGAGGCATGATTGAAGTCTTGAATATTATCAGGCTCTTCACAATATTCCATGCAATATTTGGCCCAGAGAGCGAGTGAGTGCCACATACCAAAATGTGTTTTTTGTTGTTCCCGTATATTGCACTCGGGATTGAAGGGGTACCTAAGGCAAGGACTGGTTGGTTCGGAGTCTGTATACTTTGTCTGAATGTTCTGGTTGTGGCAGGATATTCTGTGAGCTAGCACCAACAGCCAGTGGAAATCTGGCCTAGCACAAACAGGGCATGTGCATACAAAAAAATGCCAACTGTGATACAAGTGAAGGAATCTTGAAAGCGGCACAAAACGTTAACGTAGTAAAAAGATCAAATCAATTTTATTGAAAAACATATTTTATAATGTATTTTACATAATGATTAAAGATATCTGAAGCAAATAATACATGTACTCAATTTCAAAGAGTATCACACAGTAAGGCTTAATGTGCTTCAGACCGATTATATACTATATACCAAAGAATACCTGGTGTTATAGCTATTATTATTCAGCACTGATGGTGATTTAATTCCAAAGAATGATCGACCATAGGGACACGAAAGACTAAATAATTGTACCTTTTCCTGTAGATCGGCTAACGAATTATTAAATCTAAAAATGTCAT
This sequence comes from Lepetodrilus schrolli, assembly GCA_032361225.1. Classification (NCBI taxonomy): domain Eukaryota; kingdom Metazoa; phylum Mollusca; class Gastropoda; order Lepetellida; family Lepetodrilidae; genus Lepetodrilus; species Lepetodrilus schrolli. Next base: position 8,765 of record JAUTBT010023058.1, read on the forward strand.
GTAGTACATAATTCTCAACAGGGTCATAGCTAGGCTGAAATTCAAGGTAAATGTGCGAGGAGGAGCATGAGCAAGGGCATGAAAGCACCCGTTTTATAAGGAGGTCCATGCCCCCCCCACCCCCCCCCCCCAGATGTAATAAAAGTATACACAACCATAAAATTAAATTTCCTAGAAATAAGACCACTTTATATATGGTAACTGACAACAAATGGTTACTATCGGGGTATCCACATTACTTTTTTTTAAACAGAACTCGAGTACATCTACAATTGTATGCCTAGCTACATGCCTGCTGAAAAGAAAAAGTATTTAAACATTTTGATTGCCGAGATGAATTTCTTTAAATGAAGCCTTTTTTGTATGATAATTTTTCATTCAGTGTTGTGGGTAGAATCTACATAAATATATACTTACAATTGCCTATACAACTGGACAATATGGCGTCGTGTGGCGGCAAAACTCGGGAAGGAACATGGGAGTTGGACCTAGCATTTGTTCCTCGATATATATATATGAAATTATGCCAATATCCAAGTTACCACTGCAACCAAACTTTTGGGACAGTACCATGATCCCATCACCTTGAATTATCCATTGAATACTAGTACATATACACAATAGCACATAGCGTTTGGCTTCACTAATCTTTAAATGAAATTCTTTACGACGGTGGATGAATGGATTAGTCAAAAATAGTTATTTTCTCATTTAAAGAAAACCTGCTTTAATATTCAAATTGTTTCTATGTGTATCGAGTATAAACTAAACCAAGGAAACCACTAATCTTCAAATCCACATCTGTGATAAAAGTGTGCATTGATGATGCTTGTGCTTCAGTATTTAGTGGAAGTAGAATACAACACGCACGATCACAAATAGTTATAAATATATATTAAATTAGCCACTGGAATACTAAGTAGTTAATTTACACAGGTTCCTCTAGACAGATGCCTACATACTGGCAACCCTTTGTTAACATATTCACATTAACACATTCACATACCAACCAACCAACAAACAGTTTGTCAGGATTACATTGTATACAACTCAATCCTGAGTGAAAGTGATCACTTTTTAAGAGTATCAGTTCTCATCCGATGTACTATTTTATTAGCTCACAACATACAATAGCACTATTTCGATACATAACATTACACTAAATTCTCTGTAGTGGATGCAAATGCATACACAAGTCAAAATTGTATACATTCGCCATTATAAACATTCGCCAGCAAATCTACACAATGTACATGACATATCTATACACATTCATACATGCAAAGCCATCTGTCCCCATTACTGATATAACGGTTAACTTCGATATCCATACACACTATTGACTGCGCACAAGAATTGTCACACAGGATTTCAGGAACTCCCTATAGTAATGGAAGGATGTGTCTTGAGATCAACTTCCATGACGCATTACTTGAAATGAATATTACTTGTGAAGAACTATGATTACAACGGGCTTGAAATTGCCACACTGACCATCGTCTACTACAACAGTTTACAGTTCACTCCCTTTGATGAGAATTTCCAATGAAACGCGAATCCTGTGAAATGTCGAAACAATGACATTTTGCAACATGTGATCACACGTTCCATTGACATTGTCAACAGACCTTCCCTCGTTTAGAATCCAGGTATTGTTTCACAGCACTCTCGTATCTACCAAGACTCGTTACTTAATAACCACTGCCAGATTTCAAGAGAAACAACTGAAATCTTTTAAACTCAATTAAAAAAAATAAAAACACCAATTTGTATTACTCAAAATCAGTTCCAATTGCATCGCTTGGAAAAACTCCGTAATGAGTTTTAAACTCACTCGAGTCCTGATTTTTTCTCTCGAGAAAATCTGGGCCATAGTGCTCTTGTAAAGTTCTATCAGCGAGATAGACGTATATAACAGTTCATTGTCTATTTGTTGTTATACGAGTGTTGTGAAACAATATCTAGCTCTTGCATGTAAAATATCACTTCCTGAGATTACATATACTCAACAAATTTAATTAAGGGCCAGCAGATATTTTCCAGGGAAGCTTTCTACCAAATCTCGGAACTCAGCTATAGGAATTTGATGCTATTCTTCTTCCAATGTGTCTACAAGTTTTTGACGAGTACCTAGAGCCTGTAAACGTTTGGAAATTCTTCATTGTTAACAAAATGCTGTCTACTGGCCCTTAATTTGTTGAATATATATTTTTATAGCTATGATCGTTATTAATCCAGCAAGGATATTTAACCTTGTTCCTGATGAATGCAACCACAGAAGCCATGTAGAACAGAGAGAAGATAAAGGAAGCATACAAAATGTTGATATGGCATATTTTACATCCGTATTTCAAGAAGTGAAAAATGGTGCAAGCTGTTGACAAATATTCTCAGCTGGATGGAAACAACACTACTTTTTCCACAAGGATTTCAAACATGGCAATTGTGCTGTACATAAGTGGTGAATGTGCTTGTTCCTACAATGGCCATATAATTTCTTGTGCACTAACCTAAAAACAGAATTAACAACAAAACTAAATATTCACATAATACTCACAGGGGACGACTTGCAATCATTTCAATGAAAACAAAATATGTAAGATGAGGTTATTCCATACTTTTCTCTTCATGCACACGTTGAAATGTCTACATAACAATGTACAGCGTATGTACATGGACAAGACAGTCTGATAAGAACCACACGTTATGAATACGCTTACAAGAACTGCTACCTATGATCATTGTGGTATAGTATCTGCAATTATGTTTCGAAAAGAGAAAATTTGTCTAATTAAAAAACAAATTGCTCAGATCGGTGAATTAGACACACCCGCATTTGCAAAGGATGTGACAAAATTTAATGTAAAAAAAATAATAGAAATATACCTGTTCAGGGCAGCAGGAATATAGTAATGCTCGGAAATTAGGGGATAGAAATTAACACTATCCTGTTAACTCTTTCAATGCTGTAGGCAATTGGAGATGCCGTAAAAAGTAACGCCTGTGTTTACTCTAGCAGGGAGAGGGTGAATAAGTCATTTCTCACAATGAATCGAAATGATTAGTAGAAATGCATCAAATTTGTTAAAAAAATGTTATTATTCGGGGTGTTGAATTTTTTTAAATTTATATCAATGGAGAAGAACAAATTTGAAAATGTCATCCATGGATCACAGGTAACAATGCAGAGTGGCAAGACGTCTCAATCAGATAAGACAAATATTAATATCCACAAGCATGAGTCTCCAAGTAAATGAAACAACAGACCAATATGGTCACTGTTCAGAGTGGAAGGCAGCAGGGTACGCTCTCTGTACACATTTTAGTCCCCATCCCTGCGTTTCACAAAAGGGTTGTTCTGTTGCCGAGGCATAAATCAGGCCCAGAGATTACGAAACCTTATTTTGTATAACTGCACATTAATTTAGCTCTCTCATACCTGAAGAAGTCTGAACTTTTTGGACGAACTGTTGTGGAGAAGATGGTTTACATAGAGTGATTATTTTGAAACCTTTTTGAGTATGACAGCTCTAACGTTTTGTTCGCAAATACTCATACAAAATCGTACTCAAAAGGCTTTGTAATCTCAGGGCCTGGGCATGCTTTTTACCATGTTTACTATAGCGGGATGTGATGTAAACCTCGATTTACTCCCCGGACTATCGTTACGACCCTTTTCTGAAATGCACGCCAGATGCTTCTAGGTACATGATTTAATATGAATGTACACCATCCCCACATCGCACAACGTCTCCCAACATACGAAGACCAAGACTAGTCGATATACAGAAAATAAAATTAAACACTGTTCAAAATAGGGAAGGTTTGAAGAAATTTTGTCTCGACTAACAATAAAATTCGATAGAAGATAATCAATTTTGGAATTAAATATTTCCAGAGAAATTCCAGCCATCCTCATCCACAAAAAAATACAAAAAAAATACATTATTTAATGCCAGTATAACAATTAATTAATAATTTCATGGATACGCTGCAAGCTAGTGTTGAAAAAACTATCCCTCTTTCAAGATTTTGCCAGTTTAGATATACAGTATATAGTATACACATATAGAATGTACTAAATTATATTATTGACCGAACATAAACAGGCAATGTTCAGTGTATCAACATTGCCTGCGAATGGGCTTGGCATGGTCATAGGATCTCAGTTCTCAATATATTATATGTACAATATTTTAGAACCATTTAGAAAATCTGTGACAGAGAAAAAAAAGGGTAGAAGGAATGTGAAAAACCTAATTACAAGCAGGTCACTAATGATTGAAATTCCAGAAGCTATTTTAAATAGACTTGGTAGGCGATGCAAACTATCTAGGGTGGATCCGAGATAAGATTCAATTGTAAATAAAATACCAACAAGTCATACTCAGTAAGGCGTGATATCGTATTAGTATCAAAAGGACGATGTTCGCTAAATGTAACCGTTACATAATTGTTTCTGAAAGGATTGTAAGTCAGATGGTATCTCGTCACTGCTGCCATCGTGTATAACTTCCATCTTTCTTGTCGAGTCCAAATCGCACTGGTAAGTTACCTGCCCCTGACTGGCTTGGAAGCCAAATTGACAATAATCAAAGTGCAATATAAAGAACTTCGGAAAATGTTACAAGCCCTATGAAAGGTCTCCTGCCTTGGGTTGCCAAGCTGGGCAGTAGATTTCAAAACAAAGTTGTGACCCCCACTGTATATATTACCTGACATCGTCTCTTTAATGCTGTACCAATTAGCCGAGACTCACTTTCACACTCAGTCACAGTTGTTTCACAGATGCATGGTGATACATATACTAAAACATAGTCATTAAGATTGTTGATCTATCAGATATTCCATTGCTCTCTCGATATCCCAGTTCCGTGTTGACAATGCCCTCCTTGCTTCTTCCTGCCAAAATTATACAAAATATTCTGAAACATTGATCATTAATATTCTTAGATTCGCAAAGATCCATTATTTTGCCTACCTCTACAACAAACTAAAGCATGTTTCGAATTTGTAATAAATTAAGAAAATAAATATGCATTGGTAAGGAATTTAACATATAGAATTCTATAATTGTTTTTAGATTTTCTGGCAAGAACAATTGTAAATGCACTGTTTTTAATGCATAACACAATCATTGAAATAATGACTATAACTTAAGACTTATGAGCAACACATAATTAAATATGATAGCTTACCGCTGTAAATCCCATATTAGAAATTTTAACAACTAAATTCTCTAATTCTTCTTCCTTTTTGGGACCTGAAAATAAAAAAACAATCATTAGACTTAGATATCTGAAGAATCCTTTCACTTGGTAACCATTGTAAACAATGTTGTATGTTGTAACTGATTGAGTGAGTGAGTGATTATGGAGTTTAACGTCGCTGCGGGAATCTTTCACCCATTTGTGATGATTAAACATTTAATTATTTTATTGGAACTGATTGTAATATAAAAATTGTCAATTAAATTGTGCTAGGTTAAAAGGAGACAACATTGAAATTTTGGGGAAATTAATTCAGGGTTGTAACCACTAACAAGGAAGAAGAAACTGCTACATAACAAATTACACAAACCATTTCGCTCAAAACATCAAGTAGTCTGTGGAAGTGAAAACCATGATTTCAAACCATGCAGGCATGTGATCATCTAGAATAATATTTCGGTCCACTGAAAATATTGTTTTCCTGGTAATGCTTGAAATATGTGTATAAGCCAGCTCAGAGGTTCGAATACACACAGAATACACATGCACGTGTAAAGGTGAAGGTACATAGCATAATGCTATTAAAATGCCTATCACAACCACCAGAATACTTTACAGTGGTTTTAACAAGCATGTAATGAAGAAAGAAAAAAATGATAAAGATGCATTATTAGTCCTACAGCGTCTCAGACAGTTGCTTTCATGTATGTTCACCTTTGACATGCACACACACACATATGCTGTGTGTATTTAAAACTCCGAGCTGGCATATTTTAACTATTCATCTGCAGTGTTAGAAATTCAGAAAATAATAAGGGGGTCCTTCTCCATAGGCCCAATGCTAATGGTGGTCAAATCTGTAATTTTCAGGGGGTCCCATAGATACCATTAACATTGCAGATTTTCAAATGACCCCCAGGACCCGCTTTAATTCGAACACTGATCTGTTTGGTTGGACAGACATGACAGGACACTCACCGCCTGCATACACTGATGTCCAATGTCTGGCTGTACGGACAAATGTCTCTGGGAAATCTTTGTACTGCTGTGCAACCACGGCATCCTGTGGATCGTCTGGCTCAGCGGCTGCCAAAAGTGCCTGTAGCGACAGCAACACCGTCCGCAGTGTCATCGCAGCCGCCCTGTAAATAACAAATAACGGTTTGTTTTTTGTGTGTGTTTTCGACTTGAGATATCAGCTACTGTATCTTATCATGACTGAATTCAAAAGGCAACTTATGCACATATTTATGCTGGATCCCGAGTGAGTGATTTGTGAGTGATAACTGCATTGCTACGGTACAGACAGCACATTTTATCACGATCACGTTGGTAAGGCAACTTTCGCAAACATTGATGTTGGGGGCCCCCGGGACAGGATTTGAACCGCAAGACATCACATCCGGTATGTAATAGATTGAGGCTAATGATTACCCGATTGGTAATGTAAAGTAAGAGATGGAGCATACTTTTATTTTACTCATGTTACTTGTACTGCTTGATCTGCCACATGAAAGCAAAATGCACATTCTCCCTGTACTCACCATTGATCTTTCAAAATGTCCAAACAGATAGCTCCAGTGACTGAGCTGATATTAGGATGCCATATCTTTGTGACAAACTTTACCTGAAAGAAAAACAAGCATATCTCGATCAATACTGTAAATAGTTGCAATACTACCACGATTACCATACGCATAGTGACAACCATGACTGAAGAATGTGTTACTTAAAAAAATATAAATAATGTTTATTAAAAAAAAAGTTAGAATGAATGAATGAAAGAATTGGTGCTTTACCTCGCAGCGGGAATATTTCACCCACACACGACCTGAACTATGAAATAAAAGGAATAAGCAATTATATTGTAACAGTAAGTGTGGCAAGATACTAGTAATTCATACCAACCTTTGGTGGGTTGAAAGGATATGTTTCTGGCACCTTGATATCCAGTTTGAAGACTCCACCTTCATATGGAGTATCAGGTGGTCCTGCAATTTCTCCTCTTAAATTATTGTACTGGTCATCTACAAGCTCTACCTTGATGTCACACTTGGCAATCTGAAGCATTGCATATTATGAGTACCATCAGTGTTAAAAAAAATTTAAAAATACTTGCTCGTCAAAAGGACAATTGCTATGGTAGACTGTTTGTTTAGCAAGTTACAAAGTCATGAAGGGATCAAATCATGAAGATTAGGCCGATAGAGAGACAGCATTTTGACAACAACAAATTGTTTATCATATGTTATAGAAGCTGTTGCAAATAATCAGTGTCATTCATGTTGGATTAAATATTAAGTGCCATGTGTTTGAAATGTAAGATGCACCAGACAGCATCTGCCACAGGAAGGTTTGTTTCAGACAGCACGTTTAACTCCATATATATCACATGAAAAAAACAGTAACTGTGAATCGTGAATTTGGATAACGTAGTACTATTATATCAGTGGTGGATACAGGCCTATAGGCAGGTGGGGTCTCAATCTGTACATATTTGTGAAGAAATATCCTTCATGTTACATGTTAATATTAATGGTAATAGGTATGGATATTGAATGCCAATAGCATATGCCCTTAGTTATCTACTTGTTCTGACTGAGTATAATGAAATACAATTTTCTGATGTTTACTGATAAAAAATTAACACTTTTCGAACCCATTATCCAGTGTATTTTGAAATGTAGGCATAACATAGTACAATATTCCCTGATATCTATGAGCAAAAATTTCACACAACGCATAAATATTTCCTAGTAGATGTCATCGAGATGTAATATGTATTAATGTAACACATACCTTTATAGTCTAAACTAACAAATTAGAGTAGCTGATCTACAAAGGCACCAAAATGACCAAAAACAGTGCGTCGCATGTGTCGATTCACGCAAAGAATTATACTGATAAAGTGTTTCTACAACTGTGGTGGTTCATTTAAATGACAATATATGATATCGGTCAATATTATGCACAAATTAACAAAAATAATCAAACAACGGGTGTCGCTAAATCCGTAATAATTGACAAGTAGGGTGGCAACACTTGCAAAATTCAGACATCTGGAAATTCAGTTACCCACACGATTTTGGACGCAACCGTCCAGATAAACGGGGATCGACTATAGTAGCTTTGAAAGCACCTGGACGTTCACCAAATCTCCTATAAGGTTATTATGCTGTCGGAAAAGCTGGACCGGCAATAACCAAAAAAATTCTAGTTCTAAAGTGAATCTGATATTTTGTGGTTTATCTGTGCTCCGAAATATTGCCAGTTTCTGAAATCTATTCCAACTTGATCTCAGGACATAGACATTTTTCCGTTTACCACGGAAATGGGTACACATTATTTTCATGCCTGCCGCAGTGATAACTTCACTTGGGGCAGTGTATTGTTAAATTTAAGCATGGAAATAGCAGTGTTTTGTGATAAGAGAATGAGGAAGTGTGTGCTTTATGTATACTGTTTATATTTAACATTAGAATTTAGATACAATCATCAATAGATCATGTGCAGCTTGCTTCAAACCTTAATATCACTACAGACTCTACGTTAATGTATATCATGTTCATGAGTGAGTGAGTGAATTATTGTTTTACGTCACAGCGGGAATCTTTCACCCAGTCCCATACGTGACCACATCATGTTCATGGAATTGGGAAGAACAGATATGATATATGCTTAGCATAATGCTAGAAACATACTTATTTGGACAGATTTTTGCGTCATAAGAAAATATTTGAAGAAATAGTCACACTAACAGGACAAGTTGACTTTGTCACTGTGTCCTACAGTCAATATTTTAAGTTTGCGAATATCACTGTAACTATATACCTCGTCACTTTTGATAACTTCTTTGAATTCCCTCTTTATTCTGTTAATGGCGATAGGAACAGTAGCCATTTTAACAATCGACAATAGTTTTTGTTTGCCCTGTTTCCGAAAACAAAACACAATTTTACCAACTACGAATGGCACTTCCGTTTCTCTATGAACATGCGCAGAACAGTGTCATCGTACCAAAAACTCATTGTCGTAATATATAGATTTATCTTTGAAATTTGGTATTTAAAGCAACTAATGTAACGAAATTCAGTTTATATGAGAAATAAAATACAAAACGATTACACTAATTCCAAACTACTCTCATTATCGAGTTATTTAGTTATTGTTTGTGTACATGTTCTACTAAATATTCCAAAAAGTACGAACGAAATAAATCCGAAATACGACACAAGATGAATAAGTATGTGATTTATGGATTCTTACACCATTGTGAATAAACAATGACAAACACAATTTTAAAGTTTTAATAAACTTTACTTAAAATAAAGAAATATAGAACAAAATATGTGAATAAAGTAGTACTTGAAGAATATAAGGACTATTACAAATGCAAGTACATTTTGCTAATAATTAATTAATCATATCCCATAAGTGAAAATCGAACCCGAGTTGCTGGATTGTGAGTCCAACGCTCTACAGAATGAGCCAAAGGGGTAACCCCGCTGGCCGAGACCAGTAGGAGCATCTTATATCACACCCGGCTACAAACATATACAAATAAAATATAAACTAATACTTAAATTAAGTCTAATGTGAATACTAACAGGCATAAAAATATTGTGCTAAAGATATTATATGTGCCATACATGTATGGGTTATATATGTGACGCCATATGTGGGTATACACTGAAACCGAATCAACAATAACCCCTACCCCTGTTTCTCAAACCCACTAACATTTCATGTAGCCTATTAAAAGTGGATAATCTATTGGCCTACACGCGCGCCTTTAGAAAATCCTGGAGCCTGCATTTATGTGCATAGCCACATACATTTATTAGATATAGGGAGTAACTTATTTTTCTATTCTCATGTTCAAAGTTTAAAGTCTGTATGAAGCTGACCGACGTAAAGGGTACAATTAGTAATAAAAATAGCAACGGAAAACTGGATGACTGAGACGGTGAATATAATTTCACTCCTCGCTGCCATATGTAGGGCCTACGTACACATACAATAGGCCTGCTTGTATTAAATGGTTGATGAAAAAAAATGTGGTTGTAATTCATATAAAACGATTACCAATATGTATATTTACTTGAAATCTGACCGCATTTCAATGGAATTAAAATCGGAAGAGAACATAATATTTCTTCTCCGTATACACAATCACACGTACATATCCATCAAGTGCATTACTTATATTTCAATCTTTTGTAGAAACTGTCAACAGAATAGTATCTTTTTACAGTGTAAATTAAGCCATATTTTTCACACATAAAATGCCTATTTTATTGGATATTTAAGAAAGTGCCCGAAAGACAAATCCATCGATGTAAATCGTACACTCCTCGTGTGTAATTGAGTCAATCTGTCAACATCGTATGTAGAGTTGGCTGATATGCTAATTGTTTTATTATGTACAATACATTTCAAAGACTCTTCAAAGCATAATTTTTCATATATGTTACACGATATAACTCAGTCTTTGCAAACGTATTAATTCTAGTAGTATGATTCCTAGGCCTATCCTCGGCATGGAATGTCGGTAGTTTCAAGTAGGCTGGGATAGGCCTATGGTTTTGCACTTGTAACATGATAAAAACACGTTTTCAATGTAAAGAGACTAGAGACACATAAATAATGTATGAACAAATATGTTACGCCAATATGACATGATGCCATATTCGGTTCCGATTTTTCACGTGCAAGCTTTGTATAAACCTATTTTTCATCCGTGAACTATTGATGAAAGACAACGGAACAGACAGAGTAACTCTGCAGGAAAACGCAGTTAGAATGCCAAACATTAAGGTTTTTAGTGGAACTTCCCACCCAGATCTAGCTCAGAAGATCTGCGACAGGCTGGGAATCGAACGTGGGAAGGTCGTCACAAAGAAATTCAGCAATGGAGAGTGTTGGTAAGAAAAGAAACTAAGTAATGCATCAAGCTCCATTGCAGCGCGTGCGTTCACTCATGTTAGTCGTTGGAAATTAAATACAATACAATCCATTTATTATGTGTTATTTCAATTATTTTTCATGCTAGGTAGACTAGATAATATTTAGGGAAATGTAAATTAAAAATCATAGAACAAATAGACTATTTTAGCTTTCTGGCAATGGTGGATATCGATGCGCGGAGCTTGTATATTCCCACAACGCACATGGTTGTAAACATGTGTTTACAGCTTCTATCCACGAGTGAAATACTGTCATCGACTACAAAAAATGTTATGGTGATCTCACTGAATTATGTTGAATTATGTAGGTTTTCCACTTATCATCACTAAAACAAACATTAAAGAGTTTATGCAGTTGTTTTTAATTATACAATACAAATAATATAGTTCCTAGTAGTTGTAACTTGTATGAGTTAATATTCAATAATTGCATGTACACTAGGGTCTATTCAATTCATCACTAGTACGAGTGTTGGGTCATGGTGCATGTGCAGTGAGTAATTGAATTAATGCTCTGAGTGCTGCAGGCATATGAGGTTGCCATTTCTGTCCTTTCCGTTGAGTGCTGCGGGCATATGAGGT
>JAUTBT010023069.1:0-20521 GCA_032361225.1 Lepetodrilus schrolli
TGACTTCATTGCGTACAGAGGATCTCTAAACTTCCATAAACAACAATATTACCATATATATTCAGCCAGGCATTCTTCGGGCTGGGGTATCCACACTGGAGTAAGTGCTATCAAGGCCATGATGAAACTGTCTGCCGCGCTGATACGGATGTAGAATGTAAATAAAAATGAGAAGTGGTTTTGATTGCCAAGGTTAATATAGAAAATCTGGACTTCAATATGTCAGAAAATATGTGAAATAGCTTTATCAAAAATATAACAAATATTCCCTATTCATCTAAATACTTAAAGGTTCTTTTAAAATAAACTTATCTACAAAATAGACACATTCATAAAGGTAAACTTTAAAACACTAGTAATATCCTAAACATCCAGTAATATCCTAAATATGCAAGAATTGTACAGAATATTATGTACCTTAATTGTGATCAGCCGCACACTTTCCAGTGATATTCTCCAGTGTCCAGAATTCAATAATAATAGTCTTTGAAGAAATAAAGACGTGTGTGTAGTTACAAACAGTAATCCCGACTTGTTCAGTTATTTCTATACGATTAAATTTAATCCGTAAGGGAGTGCGCACACTGGTCAATATGTTGAACAAAACCTCTTATAGACAACAATGGATCCACGAGTCATCCAATAGGCAAACTCATAGCCTATCCAATTGTCATGAAATGGAGCCACTAAATAGGTATTTATGATAAAAGTTTACGTAAAATTATATTGAGTTAATAATTATACTCATGTTACATGTATAAAGACTTGATGCGGGCCGTAAGTATTGTACCTATATATTTCTCTCTCTCTCGAGCCCATTCGAGTTTGCTTGAGGTTGCATTTGGAGATCTGCATGTGTTTGTGCCATTTCACAGGCCTAAAGGAACAGTATGATTTTTGGATGTTTGTTACTAGATATTTTAATCCCAGCCAATATATAGGAAATTTTGAGACGTCATATGTTTAAATGCACAGTATTTCTAACTATATATTGATTTATCTGTGAATATCGATCTACCCATCCCTATACTCCTTTCATTTCATTGTTATTATATGTAGTGCAAACAGTTTGATTACATAATACGTACCCATTGCTCTATTCCTTTATCAATATCGACATCTATACCATCAGATCTTTACTATACCAAATTCCAAACATCCGAGTAACATTATAGCATGTACAGAGGAGATTTGGTTTTATATGTAATTAGATTGTTCAAATATATATAATCAGACACCATATTGATGGTCTTTGCTACCATGTACGTGTATCTACTACATCAATGACATGCTATACGTTTCAGAGCGGAAGTTGACTGTCAACTATTTCGGTCGGACCTGATTTACCCTCTCCCTGCTGGATTAGGCACAGGTACTGCTCGTTAGGGCATCTCCGGTTTCCTCCAGCATGGAACGGGATAAAGGTATAGAATATGTGCACACAACACACTACCTGTACTACTTGGCCGGCATCACCGAGGAACGCGATATAATGCACCCATGTAATCCCCCCTAAAGGACCATTTCCAAACGTTCTGCGTGTGGCATATAGTCATTACATACACGGGCATGATTGGTTGTAACACGAGAACGGTGCCAACACTAAACGGGTTCCCTGTCGGACGCCTCTGAACATACTTATAAATAGGCACGCAGGAGCCCAGTCTATGGCAACGCATGTTGGAAATATCTGCAAACCATTAAAACATGTTTCTCACCCTCTCTTCTCTAATGACCTCCATGCTACTATAGGTAACAGCGTTAACTAATACGCAGTTCGAAACTTTTCTTGGAATGATACCTCTGTTAAAGTCTACCGAGATGCATTCATGCAATATTCGTCTAACAAAACACTGGCATCAATATAAAATGGTTATCTTATTAAAGTTTCTTAGTCATGTTAGTTATCAAGTCGAGATTCCTTCATATTATCCAATGATAATAGATTTACACGTTGATAAAACATATCTATTCAATATGAATATGTAAGAGAAAGAAAATAGGCAAACTACTAGTAGCCTATAGGCCTATGTAGACATATATAACCAACAATACAAATACACCAGTATTCATATCAAACGTATTAATTACACGGAACATAAGAATTCCACGTTTTGTTAAAAATATTAATTGTTTAAAATATAGATAACCTACCCTATATGTTGGCCTAGATTCCCAATTCTTCACACAGCATACACTTCATGCTAGATATCCGCCATGTTTGTGTTTAACATTTCATAAGGTAACTTTCCAACCATTCATAACGCCACCTTTATATATGCAGACAAAAGCTGATGTGATATTGGCACGCAATCCCCGTCACCAAGCAAGAGGTTCATAACACCAATTATATCTACATCACACGTACTCCGCAAAGAAATAAGAAACTGGTTGTGTAAATATATATATAAATTAAAATTCATACGTGAATTGTTAGAATTAGAATCAGAATCATTTGATTAAATATATGTACTTTATATATGTATATGTGAGTGTTGTTCTTCTCACACTCGAAAACGTGTCAAGAATTAGATTTTAGGTCCGCTTCAAACCATTTCATTCGGCGACCTACAAATAGACGTTGTAATTATGGAATTGGGAGGGTATATGCATTCCACAACTCTGTTCAAAATCTTAGTGACCTGCGTTAAATAGTCTTTAAGTAACGATATCAAACAGGGGTTTGTAACATTACCTGCCAGACTATACATATGAATAAGATTACATTTAGAATTAGATTATTTATAATAACTAAATGCAAAATTCTTCATTTAATACTATTGCAACAAACGTGCAGATATTTTAGATTATTATTTATTAGTAAGTATGTGTAAAGAAAAAGTTGACTGATTTTGAAAGAAGTCGGCTGCTCTACAAATCCCTGTGGTTGAATGATAAAACAGCATGAAACCACTCTGTCTGTAAGCTGTAAAGAAACTCAATAGCCATCAGTGTGACCTTGTTCTAAATACTTAAGTATCTTCAGTTGAATTGTGGGTGTGATAAATACTCGATAGCCATTAGTTTTGGTCTGAACTAGAAAAGTCAAGAGCCTTCAGTTTAGACTGTGTGCTTCAAACAAACTGTATAGCCTTCAGTTTGACTGTGGGTTGTAAACAAACACAAGAGCCTTCAGTTTAGACTGCGCTTCAAACAAACTGTATAGCCTTCAGTTTGACTGTGGGTTGTAAACAAACACAAGAGTCTTCAGTTTAGACTGCGCTTCAAACAAACTGTATAGCCTTCAGTTTGACTGTGGGCTGTAAATAACTTTCATTTTGATTACCTGTATGTGGGCTGTGAGAAAACTTAAGAAACAGATACTGTGTAGAGTATGTAGGCTATATATAAATATATTTATAAGAGTGTAACAAACTGTGTTCTCAGATGATCAGTACAAACTATGCATTACAGCTAATAATACCATCAAACATAACTAATAATACCATCAAACATAACTAATAATACCATCAAACATAACTGACAGACCCGAAACAAATGTCACTACTTCACATATATAGTTAATAAAGTCACTATCAATATGACAATGTACACATGTTGTTGTAGTTATGTGGCAGTATGTGTTTATTTGTAAAATAGTTTTAGTTTAAGGTTGTTCAGTTAATTGTACTAGTATATAAGTATATCCAATATACCCGCTACATCCTATTCCTATTACAAGTTCAAATAGGATTTGTACATCTGTACATGTCCACGTATATGTATATGATTCATATTGTAGTTTATGTGATGAAGTCACTTACAGACTGCTGTTTAAACATACACTAGTATAATGTTTATCTACTACTGATATGTAAATATACTGGTCATTACTACGGCACTGATAGTATACACACATGGTAACATTTGGTTTATAGTGTATGTAACCAATATAGTTTGTGATAATTACATGTATAATGTTGACACATGTTGCTTAAGGCTTGAAGTGTAACACACCTAGTATATTTGTATGTGCCATGTATATATGTTGCAGTCAATGTCTAAAATCAGGCAATGTGTCAAAAGTATTAAATTTTCAGTTAATTTCAATTCATTCAAACAATGTTTAACAAGCCTGAAATGACAAAAATTACTGCCTTTATTTGACAGATTGACTGGCGTGACTTTGATGAAAACAATTGAAAATAATGCGTACATTTTTGTAGATATTCATACAGGATTGCATATATTTTTATATGTAATAACACAGAATTGTGTGAATACCTATAAAAATGTACACATTATCTTCATTTTCTTTCAACAAACTCACGCCAGTCAATCTGTCAAGTAAGGGGAGTCATTTTATCATTTCAGGCATTTTAAAAATTGACTGAGTGGAAAGAAAGTCACTGAAAGTTTCGAACATTTTGCACATTGCCTGATTTTAGAGATTGACTGTAACATATATATCATATTGTAATCACATTGTTTCAGGGTTGTCTTTCCTTTGAAAACATGTAAATGGTCTGGTGATGTATTACTATTAAATGGTGTCAAGCTAAATCCACAGCCGTTGGACTTTCGCTATCCCTGACATAGTGCTGTTACATCTGGCGCCCAAACAGGACCACTGCAGATCCTGGGATTTGAACACGAGTTGCTAGATTGCGACTGACCAGTAGGAGCATCTTATATCACACCCAGTTACATTCTCCCCCTCCACATGGTGACTCGTCCTCGAGGTACTAATTCAGTCACTTCTGAGCCACCAGGGAGCTAGGAATTCTCGGTGGGACAATTCTGTGAGAACAGACCAATGGGAACAACTCGAATAGGACTACTGATGATCCTGGGATTTGAACACGTTGCTGGATTGCGAGTCAAACATTCTACCGACTGAGCCAAAGGGGTAACCCTGCTGGCTAAGAACAGCATCTTATATCACACCTAGCTACACTTATGTATTTAAAAAAAAAAAATTTAAAACAGTACAATTCAGCTGTTATTCAATTTGAGTATAATTGTAAATATGATTGTATTTACATATTAATTGCAGTAATATTATGAATATCATGATCTATAAATACAAAACATTTTTTTTTTTTTTTTAAATCTTAACTACTTTCACACTTTCACACATTTGACACTAACATACAGACAACGTAAGTTATCAATCAATATCAGTCCACTTTTCCGCTTAGAGAATACATCCTCGAAAACTCTGAGAACATGCACAGGAACACTTTAAGAACACTTACACATGCACCGTGCTGGAGGCAACCGGATATGCCCTAAAGAGCAGTGCTTGTGCCTAATCCAGCACAGAGTGGGTTAAGAGGGCAATGGACTGATGATGGTCATGTTTCAAGTGTTAATTCTGTCTGTCATTTATTTATTCTTCAGACTTTCTGAAAGTTTCTCACTGAGTTCTTCTCTGGCTTGTAGCGTCTTCAGAGTAGCTTCATAATTTTTCTTCCGGGCTTTCTCGATGTCATCAGCAAAATAATTCTTCCTGAATGGACAATAATAACAATAATCGATAATAACAATAATAATAATAATAATAATAATAATAGTGTGCATTATATTGTACCAAATCCAAGCTCAAAAGTGTGCTCATAACACTACAAATACCAGAATAGTAGGATAAAAATTCAATTCATTGAGGAAATAAAATTGGTATGAATATTGTAAAATGTGTATAGTTTACCTATATCTATCGTATATAACCATATTTACCTACAATATGAACATGATGATGCAACAGTAAAATATCATACATTAACTTAACTGCAGCATCTTCTGTCTATGGTTGGTTGGCATTGCATGGTACGTACATAATATCCCGTGTTTATTCATTGATATACATTTGGGCAATATGGAATTTTATTGTCAACCAAATACTTCAAATAGAAAGTCGATGTAAGAATTTGTTCAAGGCCAAAGTCAAATTCAAACGCATGCATTTCTGATATCTAAGCATCTAGTCTTGTTTTGAGAATATAACATGATAGGAATAAAATAATAATTGTCATTGCTAATGATTTAAGTATGTGGGAAAATAAATAAATTAGACCTAGATCTTCTAAGAACTCGGGGATAAATTTATTACTAAAGTTCTTTGACTTTGTACAATAAGTGCATGACATTGATGTCATTGTTAGACACATGCAATAATGGCACATCGATCAGAAACACGTGTAGAAGGTATGTTCACGTTGTCATAGTGTAGATGTACCTCATTGTGAACCAAATTATTGACAGGCCAATCATGCTGCCAAACAAGACAGGAAACCTCAAGAACTGTGCAGGAGTGTAGGCTCGTGCCATATTCACAGCTGTCTGAAGCGCTCGTAAATATGTGTACACGCTTACCTTCCCCTGAACTAACAACTCACGTGATTGGCTGTAGAAAACTACAGAGAGGAACCAATATTATCAGAAAATATGAGTGACTGGGCATAAATGGGAAAACTAAACAAATAAAAAAATGTTTATAGTACTATCTTTCTTACATAGTTCAATTTGTACAATGTTATACATACTATTTTATCTCTCTACTCGAAAAATAAGTCAGTTGTCCTAATTTTCCGTATTTTAATAATCAACCAATCAGTGTTGTAAACAATATGCGTCTTGCTATACGGTCATCTATTGGATCATCTGAAAACAATATAGCCAATAAACGAGCACCTGAATGAAAAACAAAAACAAATATGGCTACACACGTGAACTGCTAGCGAATGTTTATACCAAACTTGTAATTAAAAACCAAATAACAACTGGTGGTTGTACTACGATAATATTCAAGTTTTACACAAGTTTCAAACTTACCTGTATGTTTTCCACCTCTGACTAGACGTATCAGTTAATCTACTCCTAACTTTACTGCGTACATTGTTTTGGTGTTTGTTTTTGTTTTATTTTGCTACTGCTAGCGTTCAACTTATATAATCTAGTGTGAAACAGTCCAATGAACTAGACGAGGGATGGTAGCTCGTTGAAAGTGTAGAAAGTGTACCTTTGGATTAGAAATAAAAGGGGAAATATGTGTACATGAACATTTTCATTTTGCTAGTGCTACAGTACAGAATAGATTTTACAAATTACAGACTAACTACAGCTGGGTGTATAACTTTGAAAACGGGAATGATTATTCCAATCTACCAGTAGCAGCAATGCTTCACTACTAATCACCTCAGTAGCAGCACTGTATCATCTCGATCTCGATCTGTCGATCAGCTGTAATAATATATTATTAGAGCTTATATCAAATAATATTTCTTGCTATCCACTGGCATAGATAGATTATTTGTGAGAATCATTACAAATTATTAACTGAAATTATGAAAGTTCAGAGTAATGAATTAAATCAACACTGCAATCAATTGCATATAAATTATTATCAATAATGATCAAATTTTCATTATGTTAAAGATAACAAGAATTATAATCACTATAGACCATGTAGACTGGTAGTCTTTCCAATGAAACTGATTGTATATAATAATTAAAATCGGAGAATGAATACTAATAACAGCTCAGAATTTGAAATGGAACCATTCCAAATTATGAAATAAATATCAACAGTGAAATAGATGTATTGAAATTATTTCCATTTTTTCTTTTTCTATTTAGCAAACAGTTCTATTTGTTCAATACCAATGCACATTCCATATTTTTAATACAATAATCTTATTTTTATGCATTATTTGGTTTCAGGTAACATTAATATTTTCTTGGTCCAGCAATGCCCTCCACAACAAAACATGGTGTTTTATACCAGTTCAAAAACTGTCTGGTTTTACGAAATCACAGCATATACAAGGATGACCTGTGGGTCAGAGACGGGAAGATCGTTAACCCAGAGGCACTGTTCTTTGAGGAGAAATCCTACGCCGATGTCCAAGTCGACTGCAATG
Source organism: Lepetodrilus schrolli (assembly GCA_032361225.1). NCBI lineage: Eukaryota > Metazoa > Mollusca > Gastropoda > Lepetellida > Lepetodrilidae > Lepetodrilus > Lepetodrilus schrolli. The sequence goes on from JAUTBT010023069.1 coordinate 7,863, forward strand.
GTGCCATTATCTGTGCTGGGTTCATTGAGACACAAATCAATGGTAGGGTGGCCATAGGAAGTCCAAGTGACTTACACAAAGAGAATTACAAAACTGTTATTTATTTACAAGTTACAGAACATTGTCCTCCTCTGTGATCTTATTGGCATCTTCAGTTGCATGTATTTTGTAAGTATTTTTCCTTCATCGCGTAGTCATTCTAGTCACATATCAAGGTCAAGTATGGTAATTTTCTGCGGATATGCAGAAATCCACCAAAAACTTTTTGCACTGGACGTGCATTGGGGCCTGCAGCCCAGGCTTGTTTTTCTGCTGAAATCACAATTGTCTGTTGCCATGCCCAAGCTTATAGATAGTCATTATTATATCAAAGTCAAGTATTCAAATTTGGACGTTTATGTGAGCTAGGGAAATACATAGAAACTCACTTTCAGTTTGGTGTGAAAAATGAACAAAATGCCAGGAAGTTTGCTTTGTCGAGGTGCAAAGGGACATAACCTACTACTAATGTTGTGGCATCCCTATTTATTCCCTAACTGTGCTTCAGAGTATGGCCACTAGTTGGTCTGGAGCAGATGCTAATGGAAATATGGAAGTCTCAATCATACTACATTTGACTTGTTACTATGTTGCAGGGGCATTTGGTGTAGACTTCTCGCAGACATCGTCAGACTATTCTGTAGAGGAAGGAGTCAGTAAGGTTGCTAAGGGACTTCTGGCACATGGTGTGACATCATTCTGTCCTACAGTGATTACCTCCCCTCCTCAAACCTACCACAAGGTAAATGGTCAAAAATGCTGATATTAAATTACTAGTAATATAATCATTTATCATGTGTGATTCAATTATCTGAATTGCCACTAGAAAGATAAAAAAGATATTATTTAAATTTTAATTTTAATTTTAATACATTGTACCAAATTTATTATTAGTTAAGTGGCGACCACCAACCAATCATTCTACACTGGTTACTAGTATAATTATTGAGTGTGTTGTGAAGTAATACTTCATAATACTGCTTCTGGCAATACTAACATCCCTAAGCTGTGGTGTTGGGTTGGATGGTAGAATGTTGGACTTTGATGTCAAAGGCCCCAGGTTAAAATCCAATCCCGGGGGCCCGACATCAATGTTCATGAAAGTTACCTTTCTGACTCGATCATGATAGGATGTGCTGTCTGTACCATGACAATGCAGTTATCATCCTATTCCAACAGTACGAACCGGTGCTCACAGGTTTACTGCAACATTCAGAGCTAAAGATGATGCAGATTTCCTTCTGCCCTAAAACTGACAAGCCATGATACAAGTGAAAGAATGTTGAAAGCGGCTCTATACACCAATTCAAATGAAAGGGGGGGGAAAACCCCACATGATTTTACATATTAAATATGGTGGCACATGACGCGATATTGATAGGATGCGATGTCTGTAGAGTAGCAATGCAGTTATCATCCTTGGTCTTGTCAGTACCAGCCAGTGCAACAAGTTTACTGCAACATTCAGCACTATGGATGTTGCTGGTTTCCTCCTGCCCTAAACTGACAAGCCGTGATATAAGTGAAAGAATCTTGTAATCATGTATGGGTGAAAGGTTCCTGCTGTGACATAAAACAACAATTCACTCACCCACCTGATTTCATGATGTGAGATTGTTTATGATAGGAGTAAGCATGCAACACATTTGCTGGTCTGCCAGGCTGTTCTAGCTTTTGAGTTCATCACTCAACACCTTAGCAATTGTATAATACCTTTTCATGCTTTACTAACTAGTGTTGCAAGACTACTGGTCGGTGGAATCAGTTATTGTAGTGTAGTAGCTCTCCATATTAATATACTTATTGCTTATACTAATATACTATCAAATATTTATCATCATGTATAGGTGAAAGATTCCCGCTGTGATGTGAAACAATAACTCTCACTCACGCATTATTATGTTTGTGAAATTATTGCCCTTTTGCCCCCAACTATCCATGAATCTTCTTAATTTCAGCCAAACATCGGAGAATTCGGTTCGAAGACGACGACGCCAAGGAGAGCAGCGAGGTTGAGAAGGACACTCGGCTGCGGATCTCGTCGTCCAAGGCCAAGAATAAGGTGTCTCCACTGCAGGCGCGCATGTTGAAGATGGCCGGTCAGGACATCCCCGAACACGAAGAGGACAGAGCTTCCAAAGCCAAAAAGAGGAAGACAGAAGACAGTGACAGTGATGTGAGTACTGAACGCAGTGGATCTGTGGATCCGTGGATTTATTTGTCCAGGGGTCAATGTATTTTGGAGAAATTGAGATCGGTCGAGAAATCTTGTGAATGTTTGTGAATGCTTACAAACAGTGGCAAGGAAGTCTATAGGTAAACCGTAGTAGCCAGTTAATATGGAACATCGTCACAATTTGGGTTGTTCCACAGCACGACCGTAGCACTACAAATGTTAAGTGCAGTTGAGAAATCGCCCACAAGCCGTGGTGAGAAAGCAAGCCTATAGGTAAACTGTCATAGTAATAGAATGTTGTCAGCGACGGCTTCCATTACTTCCAGGAGCAAGAGGAGGTGCCGAGTCTGCCCAAGCAGCCAATCCAGTATGACCAGACAGAAGAAATGAAAGCTCCCGGCACCCAGGATGAGGCCATTGAGACGCCAGCAATACCTGTCCCACCGCCCAAACTCCCTTCTGATGTACCACCCCGGGTCATCCCCGGCCCACCCCCGGGAGCACCTCCAGGGGCCCCGCCGGGTGCTCCCCCTGGTGTCCCCCCCGGTGCACCACCAGGACTTCCTTTCGGCGTTCCTCCAGGTGAGTCCAGCGTGTCGACATGTCGGACGTCTTTGTCAGACAAGGAGTGCTTCTGTCATTGATTATGGCTGTAGTATTTCCGCAGCCACGGACAGTTAGGATTTGAAATAGATATGGCTAAGATGTCATGTTGTTCGTTTTTTTCTCATAGATCATTCTTTTTTTTTTTTAAATACATTTTCTAAGAAAAATGTGATATTAAATATTCATTCTCATAAGGCCACACAACCTTTTTGACTATTACGCTATGCCTTTGTAGCTTTGTGAAAGTTGAGTTCATGAATGAATTAATGAACACAGAATTCAACATTGCTGTGGGAATCTTACACCCATTTGCAACAATAGGAGCTCAGGAGATTTTAGCCTACTGTTTTACCACACGTTGTTAAAATACAGCTCAAATTATGGAAATTTCTCGTATTAATTTGTATGTAATCACATATGACTGATATATTATCTGCAGCATTAAGCAATAAATCAAGTAAATTCATCTTTATTATTAGCATAGTGCCAGTACTTTTACGGTGTATATTGTTGATTCATGCTTAGTTTCTTCTGTCACAGGGCCACCCCCTGGGGTACCTCCCATACTTCTCCGACCTCCACCCCTCAGAGGTAGTCTCCCAGGGGCCCTGCCCAGAATGCTGCCTCCTGGCCCCCCACCAGGCCGTCCTCAGGGTCTGCCACCCGGACCGCCCCCCGGTCTGCCGCCAAGTCTGCGGGGGGTGGGGCCACGTCTCCTCCCTGGCCACCCAGGTAAGACACCATGCACATTTACTCAACAAAATAGCTTGCGCTATTCTTGAAGAGTACTTGTGGTCTGTAGATGTTTGGACATTCCTCATTGTTAAGATAATATACAGCTAAGTTTATGTCCAAAAATGTCACTGGCCCTTAATTTTGTTGAGAGCATAATTGATTATTTTCAAATCAGAATGTACTATGGATGGTATGTGTGCACACTGCTATTACCAGCTGATCATATGTGTTATATGTAGTATTAAGCAACCAATTCACTTTTACGATGTCATTAAAATTCATCTCGAGTGCCTTTGTACTATTCTTCCAAGATGAGTTTTCCCATTGTCACCTTTGACCTCAGCCAATGCTCAGACATATCCTTGTAATTTCCTTGTTTACGCAATCAATCAGTGACAAAATGTGATCAATTTATTGATTTAGAGAAGTCATATTTTATGGCTGATTGATTTCTGAGAACTCACAATATTGAAATTCGGAATCTTGACTTGGAATGCATTTGAGATGACAGAACAATAATTATTAATCATTTGATGATTGTGAGTAGTTAAGTTATTTTTCTTTTTGGACTAAACATTTCCCATTCTCCAGGAGCTGGTCCGCCCAGAATGATGCGTCCCATGGGGATGCCACACGGAATCCTGCCCCCAGGCATTCCCCTCCCCGCAGGAATAGGTCCCATGAACCCCAATGTCCTAAGTGCACCACCCAGCATCATGAAGCCCCCTCTCAAGTCCCAGGATGACGACAAGAAGAACGCAGCCACCATCGAGGCCAAGCCCCAGATCAAGAACGTCCTGGGCGACGTCACTAGGTTCATGCCGACGGCACTCAAGATCAAGAGGGGTCTCAAGGACGCCAAGGGAAGAGTAAAACATACTGGTGAGTCATGTGGGAAATCACAGGTCTACTTATGTGCTTGCATAGTGTTGTTACGTAACTATAATCCAATCAAACTGAACAAGGCATCGTCATCTAATTAATGGCATAGCCACTCAGTCAGCCTTCAGCCTGAAATTGTTTTGATAACTATCAACGAGCCTCGTCCTGGGTAGAGAGTGGACCCTTGTTCTATAATATGGTTAACTAGTATATTATTCATGTGTTTCTTAAATTCACGATCAAATACAAATAGTGAATTTCGTGAAAATTAGAGACACGCGAATAATACCCGTTTTCCAGTATTTACAATATGCTGCATGGAATATCAGCAATGCAGACATTGAGAATAGTAAACAAGTGAATGTTTTGTTATATGACAAGTGAAAGCGAGTCAGATACCAAAACTATTCACAAGTTTCATAAAAATGGTATCTCATGAAAGCAAGTTTAGTATTTTATTTATTACACGACCAACCCTGACATGAATATAACTTGACTACAATGTGTTTACCATCGCATAAATACACACAATATTATAAGTACAAAGACTCGACATTTCGACACCCTTATCAAGCGCATTTACAAATAAATATTCCCTAGGATTAAAAGAAAATACAACTTAAAAATAATCAAGGAATGGTGAATTCAAAGTTATTTTAATAAGAATAAATTGTGTTAGTGTTTTTAAAGTCATTAAAAACTTGATCATGTAACTTGATGACGTGCGATTTTGACATCTTGGTACGGTCGACGTCATCTGTAACCAATCACAAAAGGTAACAGTAGTACCACCACATATCTATATAGCTGAAAAGTGGTATTACACGAGTTAGATAACTCAGAACAGTTATATTATGACATGGGTGATATACACTATAATAATAGTGTATATCACATAACATCATGAAGAAGCCATGATTGAACACTGCTCTTTTTGATAACAGAATCTGCGATTTACGCGTTGAGTAAATAAACAAGATAAATAAAAGACAGTATGGTTAAATGAAAGCTGTGTGCTGTGAAATGAATAGCTGCCTGGTAAACATTACCATCATATGGCCAATCAATTGATAATGTATAGTGTGGAGCTTGTGATAAACACAATATGGAAGACTGCTAGACCAATACATCCCTAAGGGAAAGGCAATGAAACGATATAATCTTTACACTTGACCAGCATTTACAATCATTTCAGCAAGGATGTGTTTTATTAGTCTAATAAATGAATTAACTATTGTTTTACATCACAGCAGGAATCTTTCACCCATACATGACAAAAAAAGTTTTTAAAAAACAACAGTTATATGGCAAAACAATTAATTCTATGATTTTATAAAATAAAATCAAGAACAAACATAGGGGACTGTGAATTCTTCAAATGTGGGAGTTCTGAACACTTCAAAATGGCAGGAACATGCAGATAAACCTGTTCTGACGAAGCAACTGGCAAACTAAACAGGTTTCCAGAAGTAAGTGACATTAATTTAATTGCGTGAATCATTGAGATGGTTGGAGAGGGGAACAGAGCACAGGAGGTGTCTTGGTATCTCGTTATCTTTAATTCACCGAGTTGGATCTTCCTTACATCTTCCCTTGGGGAAATAATAGGGGGTGTAAGCCAAACACGTATTTTCAGAGAACTGACCATTGGCATGAAGGTTGCTCATGAAACAGCATGGAAGGTTCGTGGAAGGTCCATAATGGGCCCATGGAAGGTACATGGACATAAATGGTTCATGGAACGTCAATAAATAGTCCTTAAAGGGTTCATGGAAAGTTCATAATGGGTTCATGAAATCCATAAATAGTATATGAAAGGTCATTAGTGGTTCATGGAAGATCACAAAGAGTCATGAAAGATCATAAAGGGAAGGTCCATAAAGTGTTCATGGAGGTCCATTAAGGGTTCATGGAAGGTCTAGAAAGGGACATTAATGGTTCATGGATGGAAGATAATAAAGAGTCTATGGAAAGTCTGTGCATACCCCAATGGTGTCAGGATGTCTTGTACATATTCAGAGAAGAAATAAATAAGAAAACAGAAATGAGAAGATATTGATTGAGTTACCACCAAAGCCATTTGTGAGAAAAACATGCTGTGAGGACCAGCTGGGCTAGACAGTACAAATGGCTGTGGTAGCATATAGAAAATCAGGTCACGTTTCTTTAGCAGTCTGGACTAGACAGTAGGGCTAATAAGAGTCATACCAAAAAACATTTTGAGGCAAACAAAGAAACAAATTCTGTATTCCGTGATTACGTAGTGACAGACCCAGTGAATTACATGCACAAACAACACAGGCGAGAGACGATGTAATGGCTGCTGTATATGGCACAATACTTCTCTATTTAAACATCATTTATTCAAAGTACAAATACCTGCTATCTCAGATCAAGGGTAGTTCTAGCACAAAGAAAAATGTTTACATGTAAAACTGATAAAAAGTTCAAATGTTCACCAATGACAAAACACCAACACCCTGAGTTGGGATTCAAACCAGGAAGTTTTATAGTCAAACTGCTGCACTCATAGCCAGTGAGGAGTCATTGGTACCTATACTGAATCGTTTCAGACATCAAGCCATCCTGAAAGTCTAGAATTTCTGTCAGCAGAAGCATAAATACATTTCAGTGTTACAAATCTGCAACCTAATGCATATCAATCACATTAAAATTTCCATTGAAGTATCCTCCTGACAAATCTGCTTAGTGCACTTCAAGTTCAATTTTTCTTCTTAAAAAAACTCCAGTTAAATGTCCTGATGTGTCGGAATATTTCAATTTAGTTCGCACTTGTTTTATATTTCAGTACCCGGGGAAGTGACCTCGTTCTAATCAATCACATTAGTTAATTTCCACTCTTCAGAAGGACTACTAATTGAGTCTTGTTACAAAAACTGAAGCCATTCATCACATCAGGCTTCCTAACCAACAGCAATTAAATTTTCTGTGATCAAAAGAAACAACTTCCAATAATTCATATGAAATTTTAACGTGACACAAAGTGTTCTATCATTTTCAATGTAACATGACACAAAGTGTTCTATCATTTTCAATGTATTCTTGATAGGTGGCAGTTAGGATGCACTTATGCTAACCATCTTTCTGAAGAATCAACATCATTATTGTTCCATACCTCGGGAATAACACTACGATCATTGTTCCATACCTAGGGAATAACACTACGATCATTGTTCCATACCTAGGGCATAACACTACAATCATTACGAGGAATGGGATCACAGGCTTAATTTCACAAAATGGTCGTAGTGGTAGTTGGGGCCTAAATCAAGCTTGAGTCACTTCCTGTTATAGTAAAAGCATGGTGTACAACCTGATTTATGACCTGACTACAGTACAACCCTTTGCCAAATGCAGGCCTGATCTGGAAATAAATTAGACTGCAAAGTTAAACCAAAACTATCGATACTATAACGCTGTATGATAATGCTAAATAGCATTACTTGTAAAAAATTGTACTACAAATTAATACCAAAACTATCGATGTATGATAATGCTACTAGCATTACTTGGAGAATACCAGTTGAGCTAACAAAGCCATCCTTCTTTAGCATCTTTCCCGCTGGAGGCATCCGAATATCCCACTAATTTGACTAAACCACCGATTGTCGTTAATTCGTAACGCAACAAACAATGCATAAAGCATATCAATAACAACCACAAAGCTAAAACCACGAATGTTATCTAAACAACAAGACATACACACATTTTAATTGATGTATACAAAGTTCTTCTCACCCGTTACTGTTTGATCAAAGACGTTGCTACGAAGAAATGGCAGGCGATTCAATGCTGCCTTCTGTACTTCCAACGTTTCTGCCAGAATACAAGTCACTACAATGACGTCACGTCGTGTCTATTCAACTTGGCAATGTCGCCTCCAATTCAAATAAGAATAACATGAACATCCGAGTCAACATATCTCCCCCCATTTAGAACTCACGAAAAACTATCAAACCCGTTCTGAAGGTAATTGTCAATCAGCCATGATGAGGAAACATTGCAAAATCTGTGGAAGGTCATCAGCCGAGTCTTGCTCAATACTTACCTCTCCATCGTTCAGGTGGACAATGATGTCCAACATTTAGCTACACCATAATTACACGATTGTGTGGACGGCTTTGAAAAGAGTTAATAAAAGTTGAATAGAAAACCTATCCAGCATGTTCGAACGTTAAACCGTACTTGTAATTACGTAGCAAACGAGCATACCTTTCAGCTGGCAATGACGTCCATCAAGAACAACTCTTCACTGATCTGCCTGCAAGTACTAGATTGCCCCGTGCCATAAGACATCTAGGGGCCACTGATCCAAAGTCAAATTGATTGTACACACTAAGCAAATGCTGAATAGTGCTAAATTACATCATCAATATTACCATGGGAAATATGTTTAAATAGACACAACAGAGGCAATTTGGTTTTGTTAACCCTCTCCCTGCTGGATTAGGCACAGGCACCGATCTTCTGGGCATCTCCGGTTGCCTTCAGCATGTACGTGGTTACGGTGATTGTGATTAGTCGCTCAGTAGATGTGAGTAATGCCATCCTGGTTTCAACTGAATAGAGCTCTTGCCGCCATCTATTTATCTCCGAATTTCTTTTAACTTTTCAAACAATGGACACGATGGGAATAGAGCATTGTTCCATGCTAATGGGACGATCGACCTATACAATATGGCAGGTACATACATACATAGATCTCGTACATCCATAGATCTCGGCAGATGGCATTAAAGATCCAGGCCTCGACTGTATCATTACGATTCTGTCCTTCATAGACATTTACCATCTCTTAAGTATACAGCACTTAATATGACTAGCACGCACTGTTGATGCTTGGGAATGAGCTACAATAGATTCTATATGTACTGCCTGCAGGTCACTAACAAGAGAAAAATAAGATAGTACACATGCATAAGAGGACGCATTAGAAAGACGTACATTGTTATTCATGTATTATTGACGACTGTTCCACGACGTTCTGAAACTGATGAGTCGGATAAAATCTCTTTAGGACATGTTTCTTAAGGGACACAATCCAATTATCGAGTATTACATCGCGATGTATTTCTAACCATTATTGAACGTGTTTAGTAATTATTCGCAATGTATTTTTAACCATTATTGAACATGTTTAGTAATTAATCGCAAGGTATTTCTAACCATTATTGAACAACTTTAGTACTAAATCGCAATGTGTTTTCTAACTGTTGTTGAACTAGTTCAATATGAATCAATATCCAATGGTACCAATCACATTTCTCTACATGTCGAGTTGAAAGAAGTTGTACTTTTCATTATATATATATAGATCTTCCTCCTACATAATTCAATCTATTTCGTTTCAGAAAGCTTGGAAAAAAATGTCATGTACCATGAGTTACAGCACAAAAGTTTTAAAAACAAAAATCGATTAATAACGAAAGTCGTATTCTGCAAAAGCTAGATAAGTCAGTGGTCTTAATTAATTGGCCACAAAAGGAAGTCCGGGCTAGTTTGACAGATCACAGTGCACAGTAGCACTTTGACTGACAGGCCAAATTGACATTTCTACACATTCAATGCAACAAGGCTTTTGAAGATAGCATTTAATCCCATCAGGGTCATGTATGTATTATACTTTCTAATCCAGATCAAGTGTACACTATTAATATGGTGTCAAAATGAATTTCTTTCATGTAGGGAAGAATGCCAATTACAGACAAATGCATACAGCAGTGATTAAAACTTCCAAGTCTATAATGGCAGCCATCTATTAAATTGATTTGGTCAGCCTTTGGCCGAACTTGCAAACTTACAAAATGTGATGTCACTTCACTCAAAAAAATATGCAAATAATAAATTTTAGCTTTTGGAGTAGTCCCCCCAAATTTGCTAAATTTAGGCAACACTGGTTGTCTAGTAGATACTAGAATGAAGATATCTTCAATAGTTATTATCAAACGATTTATCAATATGAAATACAAATTACAACCAAGCATCGAAACTCACACTTAAAAAATAATAGTTTACCTAACAAATATTGCAATGTAAAATAGACTACAAAACAGTTTACTGCTAATAAAATTATTTTTTTTGGGTTTTTTTAAAGTCGCTTTCAAGATTCTTTCATATTTTAATATTTTATGTTATTTTTGTAGCGCTGTAGCGCTGAATGTTGCAGTAAACCTGCGAGCATCGGTTGGTACTGACAAGACTGCATTGCCACTCTATAGACAGCACATCCTATCAATATCACGTCAGAAACGTAACTTTCACGAACATTGATGCCGGGCTCACGGGACGGGATTTGAACATAGAAACTTTGGCTCTGAAGGCCAACGTTCTACCACTGTGCTACCACGTGCCCTACATACTTTCAGGTAAAATGTGTTTGACCATGAAATATGCCAACAAACCATCATTGTATGCCTTTAAAAGAAGCATCCTAATTATCTTCAATACTGCAATCTTAACAGTACACTGCCTGTCTACTGTAATGGTAAACAGTAACACCATCCCAAAGGAGCACCGCCATGTGGCAGAGATAGCATGTGTGTTTATTGACTTAAAGATGCTTCAATGAACAGATACCATTCCATGCAGAGATTCCCTCCCACTCCAAATACTATCGATCCAAATTGTGGCTATTCTTCAAATGGCACATTTACCCTCCTGTTGCGAAGAAATTTAACTATTCCTATTCTCGTCGCCAGTTTTCGAAAACGATAATAAGAATGGGACATCCATAGACATGCAATACGTCCGAGAAAATTAATTTCCTTAAAAAACGATTTACATTGGCATTAAAGCAAAGAAGTGTAAGTAACTTGTATGTATATAATAATGTACTTGGAGAATACTGAAGTAGTAAGTTGACGCCGATGTTGATTCATTTGTGAAAAGGGCCCTAATTGGTTTTCCAGATTTTACCTTCGGGCTCAAAAACAGGATTTGTGGCTTGACAAAAGAGACCTCTAGGCCCACTAGAGGATGAACCCAGATCCCACGTACAGGTTTTTGGCTGTAATTACAGATTGACGGCTTAGAAATCCCTCAGCTTAAGGGACGTGTATTATATGCGATCGGTGATCTTGGCATGATCTAAATGTAGATTGTATCTGTTACAGAAACTGTCATGTTTAGTTGCATCACTGGATTATGCCCGGATCCAGAGATGGCCGATATGGACATGTCACAGATAAATGGGACCATTTATCCATTCATTATAAATCCAAATTGGCATATCGATCAAAAGCCTTGAAACAAACTTGTAGACAGGACAAACGGTTTTCAAAATCTATTGATCCTTTCCCAAACAACACGGAACAAACAAGTTTCCCAAGTACCACTGCCAAGTCCCAACGACGATTCTCCAACTTCTCCACCGTCGTGCGACTCTTTCAAAGAACTTCATTGTCTTTATCGCATGTGTTATTAATTTTGCATAGCTAACGCATTCAAGGTCTACCCCTGAAGCAAATTAATTTCCTGTCAATCGGCGGCGAGAGCAATTCTAGAAATTCAATCTGCAGCTGAAAACACAGCACAATACTACTACAGTTACCATCTCGAGGAGTTCCTACTTGATCTTGGGTGTCCACTGTAACAGATGGAGGGCAACATTGACATTGACATTACTCCTAACACAAATTCTCCACATACTGGTGATCATCAACCTCACCACATGGCGCTGTTCCAAGAGCAGTTAATAACTTGTCGATAACTAATTTTCTCGCACTTCCTTAGTTGCAGAACGGTGATGACCACGGAATCATTAATTTACTCCCAGAGATAAGAGGATAGCTGCTGTCGTAGCTCGTGTTTTGTTCGCACTTTGGCCTGCTGTGTGGTCGGTGGTGTGATGATCTATAAATCGAGTTACCCAGCGACATTCGGAATTGAAGTACGCATTTAAAATCTCTCCAAGTTTTCTCCATCCCAGCACTCACCAACACAATGACAATGGTAATTTTATATCAAACAATTCTGTATTTGAGATCGGTATTCTTGAAGAGCCTACTTATCTGATATTGGAGGTGGGAAGAGTTTGTCTGGACAACAAAACAATGGGTGATCGATGGAAGTGCATGGTAAGAGCTTGAGTATTGCGATGTACCAAAACAATGCTTTTTACTTTTAAATGAGAGAGAGAGAGAGAGAGAGAGAGAGAGAGAGAGAGAGAGAGAGAGAGAGAGAGAGAGAGAGAGAGAGAGAG